>JABUQX010070164.1:20000-38413 GCA_015478945.1 Trachelipus rathkii | reverse complement strand
CTTATTAGTATCTTAAATTATGTAAAAGCCTTTGTGAATTGGAGTCGGCACATTATTCGGAGATGCGAGTGCGGTACGTGCACTAGCGGGGTTTGATGTTGGAAATCTAGGTGCGGGGAGCGCTCAGGGACTACGTTTTCGAGGTCGCGGAGTAGCGTAGCGGACTCTAAATGATGCGGGTGCCACCTGTGATATATATATCTATTATATTTATAATATATATCATATATATTTAATAATATATATAATTATTACTATTTATATTATAATATGTATATATTTTAAATATTAATATATTATATATTAATATTAATAATATATATTTATATAAACTAATATTTGTCAAAATGAAATCGAATTGTTAAGTTTCTTGCAGCATTAATTAGTTTCTAAGTGAGAAAAAAGTAGCGCAATATACGCACAGCGTAATTGTCATATATAAAAAATCGAAAATGTTCTTATTTTTAAGGTATTAAACAAATAGTTGTCGAAAAGGTCATTCTTGCAATATAAGCGCCATTCTTTTCAACCCAAACGTGCGTTTGAGTATGTATGTTAATTATGTAGTATATTGGAGGAAACAGATAAGAGTAAATTAATATTATCAAATATTATGGAACATTCAAAACAAGCCGCATGTGATTAAGGAGTTAATTTTTTTTGTACTATCATCATTTTAAGTTTTTTCTTTAACAATGAGAACCAAGTGTTTTCGCATACATATCAAGAGTCGGGTTACTCGGCCTCGACTGGGAGCTCATGACCCTCTTTCACCCCCGTTGTCTCGAAAGCTCCCTAAATGACGTATTATTTATTATTATTTTTTTCTTCGAAATCTCCCAATTTTACCTTTACTTATATTCTAATATCTTATATATTTATATATTAATATTACTTATATATATTATAATATTTTTCTATTATATTTTATAATAATATATATATATTTTATATCATATATATGTAAATAATATATTTTTATATGTATATAGTATAATTGATTTTCAAACTTTTTCATTTTCACTTGATTCTAATTCGTTATCTGGTTTCTTGGTGCGGTCCTAGTATTTTGTTTCATGTGGCGTCTAATGCTAAGTTTGGCATATAAATTATATAATAGATATACTAATCTCTATATCAGTTAAGTTTATATATATATATAATATTATAAAAGATATAATTATTATATATATATATATACTATATTATATATATTTTAATAATTAATTGTAGTAAGGTGAAGCTTAGTTTTCGTAACAATGGAATCTTATGTCATATACAATGTAATCTATCTCTGTCAACTGAGGTATAGCGGGGCTGATAATGTTCCTTCTAGCACATTTATAATTTTCAGGAATGGTCGGTATTGTGTATATTATTTATCCCGAACATCGTCAACCTTGAAGAAGACTATTAGGAATGTGGTATGTATAAAAAAATTAAAAGTTATAAAACCATTAGTATATATAAACATATTTCGTATTTATATATATATATTAATTATATAAATATATATATATATTATTAATTATATACTATATATATATATATATATGTATTATATATATGTTATAATATGATTAGGTGCGAGCGTCATGCTGACGGTCTGCAAATGAAACCGAGAAGTGAGATGATAAGAGAGGAACACTTGAATGAATTTACTAAAGAGTTAAATCTTCCACGAGATCATTAAGAAGAGCTTTTTAAAAAGTACCTCGAACGATAATGGACTTTAGAGAAGGTTGCTATCCAAAGTTAAAGTGAGAGGAAACTGCCAAGATTATATTAAATTATATACAATCGGAGTTTTGTTTGTTTAAAAACTTTTAAACATTAAACCATTTGATTGTCAGTCTCATTGGTCTTTGGCACACTATTTAATAACAAATTTCATTTGAATATAGGAAGATGTTTAAAGAAAATCAATTGAAAATATAAATATGGAACAAACGAGTTGGCAATTTTCTAACAGTGAATTATCTTGCTAAAGAAATTTATTAGTCATGCTTTAAGCGACTCTCTCTCTCTTTCGTTCTCTCTCCTCTCTCTCTCTCTCGTCGCTCTCTCTTCTCTCTCTCTCTCTCTCTCTCTCTTCTGCACTCTCCACTTCTGCTATCTCGTCTCTCTCTCTCTCTCTGCTCTCTCTTCTCTCTCTCTCTCTCTTCTCTTCTCTCCTCCTTCTATCTCTCTCTCTCTCTTCTTCTCATCACGGGGAACTATAATTATATTAAATATCTATATATTATTTTATATATATTATTCTATTATATAATAAATATTGTATTTTGATTTATAATAATATATATTATTTATATATTTATAGACCGAGTCAGATGTCTAAGCTTACCTCATGCGGGCTCGCAACGGCAGCACATACCAGTAAAACAATAATTTGTGAATCCAGCGACATTCTAGGAGGGTTTTTTTTTTATTTTTATTTATTGATTTATTTTTTGCTAGAACGTCGAATTTAAAAAAAAAAAATTCCCCATTAGGGCTCGAGCCGAACGTGGGACAGACTGTGGGGACGAATGTTGTAAAGGAAATAACTTATTTTTTCTTTTTTTAAGTAAGAAAATCATAGGGTAACGCAGGCAGGTAGTCGGGGTTCTGCCTCTCCCGGCCTCTCGGTCGCATCTAGAATCCCAACGTTTGAGAACTCAAATATCGAGTACGAAGAAATGCCAAAAAAAAAAAAAAAAAAATTGTCACAATCTATGTAACAAATATCTTTGTTCCTGCTTTATAAAATATTTATTGTTTTTACGTGTAGTGCTGCCGCACATTTTCTCGAGTTACTGATGTCATTAGCACCACTCTGCATGAAAATTTTTGTCTGTCGGAAGGAACTAGAAACCTCTCTCTCTCTTTCTCTCTCTTCTCTCTACTTCTCTCTCTCTCGTCCTCTCTCTCAATCTCTCTCTCTACTCTCTCTCTCTTCTGTTAATATCTATATATTTTTATATACTTATATATATTTATTTATATATTATAATATATATATTTAAATTAATGTTTAGTTTTAAATAAAGTTATTTATATAGATATATTATATTATCTCTTATATATATATATTCTTTGAAATTTATAAATTTAAAATATAGTTTTTATTTTAACAATTTTTCCTAAATGTTTAAATAAAATTTGTTTTAATTAAAAATACTCAGGTTTCCATTTTAAAAGATTTTTTCTTGTCTAATCAGTAACATTCTTAATTTTCATTAATTGATGCTGAATATCTATATCCACATTATGAGTGAATGCTCCTAATTACTTTTACAATATATTAGTTTTAGCAGCCATTCAGTTAAGTATAAGATTTCGGTAAACATTATATAAACTTTTCAACCTTATCATCTTAAGCCTTTTTCCATTTTTCACCTTTGTGCTTACAGCCGGTAAATGTTTGCGCCGTTCTTAGGCCAATTTTCGGTAAAACAATGAAACCGCGGATACGCGTTTTTACTCTTTTGTTTTACAGTATTGAGTCTTGGAATAGATCCCAGCGATTTGAAATAACATAAATATATATAAATCTAATAATAATAATATATAATATAATATAATATATAATTATTATATATAAATAATAATATAATATCAGTAATATTAATTACATCATATTAATAATAATAATATAATAATATAATAATATACTAATATATATGATAATATAAATATATATATAATGTAACAATAATTACTGATTAAATAGATTAATAATATAATAATGATAATATAATCATAATATATATATATATTATATTATATAAAATTTTTACTAATTATATAATATATAAGTATAATAATTATTAATATATAATAATAATAATATATAATATATAATTATATATAATATATATATAGAAATCTAACATCATACATAGTATTATAATACTATATATTAATAATACTAATAATTAATATTCATATAATAAATAATATATATTATAATAATATATACTAATATATATTAATATATAATAATCTAATATTAATATATTATTAATATAATAATATATATAATATATTATATAATTATATATTAATTACTAATATAATATTATTCTATAATAATAATAATGCAATTATAATTATAATATATATAAATATTAATATATATATAATAATATAAATAATAATAGTATATAATAATATCAAATAAACTTATATAATATATAAAATAATATAATATTAATAATAATAATACTTAATATATAATACATTTCATATTATAGATAATAACTGATAATAATATTTTATAATATACATAATAAATATACTATAATAATATTCTAAAGAATTAAAATAGTAAAAATATAATAATTAATAATCTTAAATATATATAATATAATAATTATATAATATAGTCATAATAATAAATAATAATAATATAATTAATATATTATAAATATATAATCTATAATAATATAATAGTATACTAATTAATAATAATCAATATAATTAGTAAAGTTAATAATACAATTAAATTATTAATAAATCAATTAATATTAATATATATTTAATATATTATTATAATAATAAATAAAATAATATAAATAATAATAATAATAAGATAATATTTATTTACTTAATATTATAATGATTAATAATATATAATAATATAATAGATATAGTAAATAATATAATTAGAATAATTATTACTAATATAATTAAATATCAATATTAATATAATAATAGCTATATATATGGTTAGTAATAATATAAAAATAATATATAACAAAAGTTTATATTACAGAATAATTGATAAATATGTGATAAGTTCCACACGAATCTGAGCAAAAAAGCTGAGTTTAACGAATGACATCATGGTGTCACAATTCAAGAGAAATACATGGTAGTCGAGACATTACTCATTTGAATTCTTGCGAATATGTCAGAACATGGAAAAACAATGAAAGCTCATCAAATAATTACACAATCTTATTATTTTTACAGTAATATACAAAGGCCTATACCTATTTATATATTTATATATAGTAATATATATTAGTATATATATATTATATTATATATTTTATATATATATATATAATAATTTATACTTAATATATATATATATTATACTTAACGTTGATTCTCCCAACTCTGACTGAAAATCATTGTTTCTAATCTCTCTTTTGAGATAAAGATCGAACACTTTATGTTCTTTACCTTTCTTGATCGGCAGTATGATACTTCTTTTGATTGTGGTTCTGTCTTCCTTCAGGCAGTACTCTGCGAATGTTCCCTATGCTATAATATAATCAATAGTGTTCCTTCTGGGAATGTTTTGAGCTTTTCCACTTTATGTAATTTGCTTCACCTCATTATGTTATCCGCTTCAATCCCTTTTGCCGTTGAGTGCTCTATTCTTTCCATAGTCCTCTCTCATTATTATCTGATCTTTTTCACGCTTAAGAACTAACAACTGATCTTTCTTGAATTTCTTATTGAAAACAAGGTTGTTTCTTCCTCAAACACTCAATTCCTCATCTTTCTACTCGATATAAATACCACAACAACTATAACAACACATCCAACATTCCAACCCTTTGTTTTCATGTCCGGCTTATACTTTCTTCGTGTTTCTTTTTCTTCGTGACCTTAATTGGAAATTATCACATGTATTCTCTACTTAATATAACAACATTAAAGTTTGGGTGTTCTGGCGTTCGACGGTATATACGGCCTTTCAGTGTCCTTTATCTTTATGCAGTATCTTTCCCACCCCCATCCACTGATATGAATGGAGATCGCTTGACAATCTTCTTTTTGAAAAGTGGATCTAGCTTCATTTTTATCTTATATATTTATATATATATATATTATTATTATATAATATTATATATTAAATAATATTATATATATATTTTATAATTATTATTTACATATATATATATAATAGATATATATACATTTATATATATATATAGATATATATTTAATAATGATATATATATATAATATATATGAATTTATAATGGTTTTGAACTGTAAGGGCGAGTAAGATTTAATTTAGTTAAGTTTGGTAGAGTTGGTTAGTTAGGTTAGGATAGGCTTTAGGATGGTTTAGGTAGGTTAGGTAGTTTACCCAAAAAATTTAATGTATTGTCCTAAAATTTATTTAATAACGATTGTATTATATTTTGTTATTGCTCTGATGTCAACCCATTATAATAGCACCTTCAGAGGATATATTATATTATATATATATATATAATTATTATAAATTATATATATTATATTTATATAATATTTATATTATATATTATTATATATATTTATTATACTATAATATATCAATATTATTATAAATATAATAATATTTATATATATTATATAGTTATATATATATAGATATTAAGAAATAGATATAGATTTAATATTTATTATATGTATTTAAATATTATATATATTTATATATAGATTAGTTATAATATTATATATATATATACTAGTATGTATATATACAAAATATTATATATATATATTATATATATATTTATTATATATATATATAATTCTATATATTTATATATATATATTATGATTATATACTATATTATAATATTATATACTTATATATATTAGTTTTGATTATATATTATATATATTTATTACATTATATTATATATGTATAGATAAAATATATAATATACTTATTACTATATATATATATATATATGATATTATAATGTATAATATAGTATATATATATTATATATATATTATAATATGTATATATAATTATCATTATATATAATTATATATATATATTTATATATATATATATACTATATATATTATATAATATATATATATTATATTTTATATATATTATATTAATCTAAGATATATTATATATATTATATCTAATATTATTTATATATAATATAATATAATATTTTATATTATAATATATTAATATATATATATTTTCTCTTATAATATTATATATTTAATCTTATATTATATATAATATAATTATAATTACGTATATGAATATATTATATATTATATATAGAAGTATTATATATCATTTGTGGATTATCAGAACTTTTTATCATTCGGCAATATCCTTGACAAGATCATAAGAATTCGGGAAAATGAACCTAGTATGTTTTGAAATTGTATCAATAATAAATTTACGTGAACTAAAAGATACAATTTACATCTGTCGAATTGAAAAAAGTTCAATTTCCTTTCCTTGAAGAGACAGAGTGGAATTAATGAGATTTGCATTTATCTACCAATATGCATGTCTAAAGCTCTCTCGGAGAGGTGAATGAAAGCAAACTCAAACGAGAAGAAAGGCTCAATTGATATATTTATATATTATATCATTATTAAATATATATATATATATATATACTATCCTTTTGGAAAGTATCATAATTTAAATATTCCAGTTGTTATATTATCTTTCTATGTACCTTTAATATTACTTATTTATTATATACATATTTACTATAAGTATGTATATATTTTAGAACAGCCTCAAATATTGTACAAATATGGGACACTGTTTCGACGCACTTTCTTATATTAGCTGTTCGGAAAGAGCAGAAATCAAGACCTTAAATACATGAGTTGGTAATAAGCTGAGAAGAGGATAGCTTCTAATTATTAAGTGATTGGAAGCAAGGTAGTTATGTGAGAAAGATTAGCTTAGTAAAGAAAAGAATTTTGTCCGGCCTCAGAGAAACTAGGAGTTCTGAGGAAAAACAAAGTTTTAGTTGGCATTTTTAGTAATTCTCAAAGACATGAAGTAAAATGACCAAAAGATCTTTGCATTTATTGGGAGAAAGTTCTTGTTAGAGGATATATCTGCACGATTCGGATTTATAATAAGAAAACATTTAGGAGTTGAAGGGACCGTGATTTTGAAGGCAAAGGATCTTGCTGTAAGGATGGATCGCAAACAGAGTTAAACTACAGTGGATTATATTTTTAATGGGTCTTCCCTCTTCGATGACTGAAAATTTATTTTTTAAGTAATGTGGGTGCTCTAGGATTTTTACGAATATAAATAAGAAAGAAAAATCAAAAAAGAAAAAGAGCTTCAACTGGTCAGATTATTTTTAAATGCTTTTATTTCAGTCTTATATATTAATATATATATTAATATATATAATATATTAATATATATGATATTATATATAATATATATATTATATATAATATATATAATATATATAATATGATATATATATATTATATTAATATATATATATATAATAATTTTTACTTTTATGGGCGAAATTTATTTTTTTTTTTTTTTATTCGTCGAACATTTAAAAAAATTTAATTTCCCCATCATTTATGGGGGACCGAGCCGACGGGGAACAGACGGGGCGGGACGTTCATACCCGAGCGGAATAGATGTCGAGAACCCCCGCGAACCAAGACCAGGCGGGTGTTCAGGAAGACCATCCCGGAGGGGGGATTGTCCCCCTTGATCACCGGAGAGCCGAGAGACCCACTCCTGCCTCTTTCAGGGTTTACCCTCTATGGTTTCTTTAGTTAAAACAAAGAATAATTTTACGTCCAAAAACACTTTGGTATTTTTAACTATTCGATGAATAAGCAAAAAAGAAAAAAAAAAAAAAAAAAAAAAAAAAAAAAAAAAAAAAAAAAAAAAAAAAAGGTTAAATCCCATCCTTAGAATTTCGGCTGACTCCATATATATATTTGTTTATACTGTAGGACCTGCCGTTCTCTAGTACATACTGTGAGCATTAAAAAAATCGACATCATATAATTATATATTTAATATATAGTATATATCTTAATATATATTATATAATAAATAATATAATTAGATAATATTAATACAATTACTTTATATAATTAATTATAATATATATTATATATTATATTATATATTATTGATTATTTAAAAAATAAAAGGAACAGAGAAAAAGAAATTGTTTTATTATCCAAATAAATTAAATTTTTTCTTTTTGAAGCACGTAAAATATCACGGTGTTAATTCCGATGAAAATTTTCTTTCAGTCATGTAAAAGGTTCAAGGTCCGTTTTATTTTATAGGGAAAGCAAAAAGCTATTGTTTGTCTTTGACAGAGAGAGTTGAGACATTCACTAAGAGTGCAATTTGCGCAATATAAAATATTAATATATATTATTATATATATTATTATATAATTGATATTACATATATATATATAATAATATATATAAATAATTATACAATATATATTCAGACTAAAATATAAATAAATATATAATCATATACTATATATTATATAATATATATATATATTTATATCTATAAAATATTATATTATATCTTATATATATAGTATATAATTATAATTATATAGATTATATTCGTGTCATAGTCATTATAAAATCTCGGTTGCTTTTTACCCCAAGAGTTTTGCTGTCATAAGCACTTTACACCTATTCATGAAACATCAAGATCAATTAAACCAATCATTACAATTAAGTTTTAAATTATCTTTATGCTTTCTCACCTGTGTTCAAATTCTTATTAAAACATTTTTTGCACTTTTTGTGTTTAACGCGAATTGAGTAAGTTTCCACACAACTCTATAGTAATGTATTCCACTTTGACCACTAAGACCAAGTCCGATATACTTCAAAATAAGGAAAGGTTGCTGTTATGCAGAATAGCGATGAGCAGATTCATTCCGTTTTAAAGGTTTTAATCTCCTCTAAATATTATGGTTCGATTGCATTTAGTAATATCTTATAGCCTGCATAAACCTAGGATAGCTATGAATCCATTTTTATTATAAGCCCAATGTATCGATTCACGCATGAGGCTCTGAAGGCTATAAATCCCTATGTTATTGAAGCTGTTCTGAGATGGCTCTTTTGGTTTGTTTGCCACATTAAGACTAGTGCTACTTTTGGCTTTTAAATACGAATAAAATTGATATAACAATAACAATAGTAATATTAGTAGGCTAAATTTAGAATGTTGAAATCAAATTTTTAAATAGTTAAATACACTGTACGTAATAACAAATTTTGTTAATCAAGATGGGCTAAAATTTTGGTATCAATAGCAAAAGACTATCAATAGTGCAATAGTAAAATCAGTAGTTTCTCATCACTATTATCTATTCATATTATATATAATATATATATATATATAATATGTATAATTTTAATGATATTAATAATATATTATATATTTTATATTTATTTATTATATATATTACTATTTATATTTATATATATATATATTATTATTACATATTATAATATATATTCTTATTATATTATATATATATATTATTATAATATAATAATCTATAATATATTTAATATTTATAATTATATTTCAGTGGCACGGTCGTGGTCAATTTTGGTAGTGCAAATCAATATATATATTATATATATACTTAGTATATATATATATATATATATCTGATAATATATATTATATAATATATATCATATAATATATTTCATAAGATAATATAAAAATTATAGTTATTTTTTTATGTCTATTAATTTATTTATAAAGATCAATTTTTCTTTCCTTTTTGGATTATATTAAACAATTTCATGTAATATTGTGCACTATTACAGAGTTGCCTACTTTACTGAAACTGGAATTTTTTTTTGACTCAGAAAAGTAAACTGTCCACTGACTCGCTCATATAAAAAAGGAATCAGTATGAAATTTCAAGGCGCCTTAACAGGAGCTTCAGAGCGAAATTCAAGTTAATATTATTATAATATATATAATTGATATATTATATATATATTTATATATATAATATAATTATATATTATATATATATATTAATAATATAATATAAATATATTATATTACCAGTTTAGCACAGATGGTTGGAGATACATCACAGCAAGTTAATGTTCCGTCCACTGTAAATCACACATACTTCCTATATTTACATTGTTTTCTATGCAGATGTACGCTTTTCGCTTCCCATGAATCGTATTGACACGATACTCGTTAACTCTATGCCGCACACTAATCTACGATAATCAATTTACTAAAGTATAACAAACACACCTGTCTTTTTTCTCCAATTTTCCTTACTCTCTTCATAAATCTTTTCATTTTTTTTTGTTGTTTTTTGTTATTATATACATGATTTTCTACAGAATTGTATTATTAATAATTTATTTTTTATTCAATGTCTAATTTGCGGCACTCAAAATATAATTATGTCTCCAGTCACGATATGAGTGAAAGTGAGTAGGAGTAAATTTGCAGTGTTATTTTCGTTAACACATTTGCTTCTGATTTTTATTTTTATTTTGAATATTTATTATTTTCTTTATCATTTCTTTTCCGAATCATAATGTATCCTCCTATATGTGAGTGAATTGTTACTGATAGTAAGCTTTTGGATTTCTCAACAGCAACATTTTACCACAAATAATAATTTTACTATTTTATAATATTGAGTACACATTTTCTTATATATATAATATTTATATAGATATATATTAAATATAAGATATATATATATTTAACATAATATATATATAATTAATTACTTATATTATATCTAATATATATACTTTATATAATATTTTATTTATTACATATATATATCACGACTCAACGAATATAAATCAAACCCTCCTCAATCCCTCAAAATCATCCTTGGCTTACTTAACTAGTCAATCTTAACTTAACTCTTTTTTTATGTTCTTTAATTTATTTGTAACTAATTTAATAAACTAAAATTATTGTGCTGATTCCAACACATTTCTTTATTGCATTAGTCACTTTTCAAGACAGGGGTGCACCTTGGCGCATGCGCAGCCTGAGTTTTGGGTGGCATGATTGAATAATCTTCTGCTTCTTTTTCTTTAAAATAGAATGCCCATAACTGATCTTTTGGGCCTCATTAAAAAAACTTTTAAAGATTTTTTGATACCATTTTGTAAATTAAAGTTTTATATTTTAATACATAGTTGACGTATGCTTTCTCATTATATGCAACATAATTACCCAACTTTAAAAAAATTTTAGACACCATTTTTGTAAATATTAAAGTTTAATAGTTTACATACATAGATTGCGTAATGCTTCTTCAATTGCATTAATTAGTTTAATTCCCTTATATTTTAACTGGGTCACCGATATATCTATATATAATAATTTATTATATATATATATAATACTTTTATTACTATATAATATACTATAATATCAATTACTATATATTATATATATATTAACTATATATATATATATATATCGTTAATATAATATAATACTATATATTATATTATATATTATTATTTAGTATATATATACTTATATTATATATCTTATGTTTATAAAACAAAATATGCAATAAATATGTATTTATATTATATAATATTATATAACATATATACTAGTAATCCATGGCGCGTCTGTATATACCGTAATATGTATCTAAAATTAATGTACAGTAAAACGAATACATTGTGGAATGTGTCATTTTTAATATGTTAAACAAAAAAAATAAAAAAAAAAAAAATACAATAAATAAAAAATTTATATTCAGGCAGGATTTAATGCTTTTTCGTTTGATTCATTTTGAATCCTGGAAACTTTCACATAGAAATGGAAAAAAAAAAAAAACAATTATGTTCTTATCCGATTTTCATTATAATTCCTCAATTACCATTATGTTCGTTAAAATAAATAGATTATATTACAATTTTGCTATATACTGCCTTAATGTATTGACCGGGACAGGGGATCGTTTTCCATACCCGTAGTGGAGGGGCGGAGCGAACCCGGAACCCAAATTCCAAACAGAGGGGGTTGCGGGGATGCTTCCGAGAAGGGGTGAATTGCCTACCCGATAGTTACCGGAAGCAAAGACCGACTCTGCCATCGGTGCTATACCTTGGTATTCTTTAGTAAAAAAAAAAGCAAATTAATGTCCTCTGGAATTGAATTTTACATGTATGACTCAGTGAGCGCTACTTCTAATATAATTACTATAATATTACAATATTTTTTTAAATTTTTTTTTTATTTTTTTTACATTTTCTTATGTGAATTTTACCAGGATTCAAAATATGTATTCCTTTAATCGTTTAGTTTTTGAATATATTTTTTTATTTATTTTTTTTATTTTATTTTTTTTTTACATTTCCAGGGGCAAACTTGGACAGCATTCAGCAATGGATTTCCGTTTCTTATTAGCTTAATAGTTATTACGATCACATATGACCGTATAACACGTGAAACTTATAGTATTATATATAGATATTATTATATATTTATATTATTATTTATATATATTATATTATATAATATAATATATTATTATATATATAATTATAATTCTATTAAAATTATCTATATATAATAATATATATATAGGTATATTTTTGGATTAAACCAACTTCATCGATCATATACTCAAAAACTACAGGGCCACAGGAGGATAAATTTTGAATCTGGCACTTTTATTGCGGAAATAAAAAAAAAATATATACTATTATTAATATTAGATTAATAATTATATATTATATAACTATATATATAAACAATAGCTACAGCGAAAGGAATAATTTTGTCTTCGTAACATTTTAGTTAGATCCATGTAAAAAAATAGATAATAATTAAAAATAATATTGGTACTTTTTCAGAAATGCGACTATAAAATATATTTTTATTATTATATAATATATTATATATTATAATATATATTATATATATTCCTCAAATTAATATATATACTGTATTAGGTATTAACTGAACTGCTAGGGGGTCGACGCCGGAGACACAGGGGAGAGAGTTTTCGTTAACCTTAGGAGGAGCGGAAGAACCCCGCGACCCCAATACAAAGACGGGGGTCCGGACCTCCCGCGTGGAATTGGTCCCCGTCGTTCCGGAAACGCCGAAGACCCCGACTCTTGCCTCGTGCAGATACCCTTAGGTATTCTTTAGTAAAAAAAAAAAAAGAAATTAATGAGTCTATTCATATTTAACGCGGACCAAATAAAGACTCAAATCGCTCGTCTAATTCAATATTAGTTATAATAAACACATATTTTATTATTTTATTTTTTTTTACTGTTCATTCCTAAAATCTTTACCAGGATTCCAAATGTATTCCTTCTACCTGTGAATATTTTTTTTTGAGATATATTTTTTTATTTTTATTATTTTTCTTCGTACTTTTCCGCAATGAAATTGAACAGCTCGAGCAAGTGCTATTCCTTTTCCCTGTGTTGCTATGAGTCTTTGCATGTTGATTTCGCTTTAACACCTGCTTCACATAAACCTTTTAATTCCTATCAAAAATTCATATATACTGTATATATATAGTTATATATTATATATATATATATATATATATATAGATTAAATCTATTATATATATTTTCAACAAGTCAACAATTCACCATACTCGCGCCCGCGCACGCACGCACGCACGCACAAAGTATCATCCATACACAACAAAGCCAAAACAAACCACAACACACAACACACACACACCACAAATAATTATTATATATTTTTTATATATAATATATATTATATAATATAATATTATATATTATTATTTATAATAGATTGAATATCAATCATATTTATATATTATATATATATATATTATATTATTATATATGGCATCTGAATCTTCTGTGAAAAAAATTGGGTAAGATATGCAAAAGGTTGCCCCGCTGTTTTAATGTTGTCGAGCCTTTGAGCTTTACTATGTATTCAATTTAAAGTACTTTCATTGGTATATTGATTATACATTATCTGATCTATCCGGTCTGATACCGGATAATTGTTATTATACATTTTTAATCATATTCAACATATGCACCCTAATATTTATATATAATATATATATTATTAATATACTTATTATATTAATATATATATTTATATATAATTATATTATATTTATTTAATATATATATATAATAATTATATTATATATATTATATAATTATATATATTATATTATAGATTTCTATACATCAAACATCTGTATAGATTAGTATTAATATAATTATATATATATATATAACATATTTAATTTATATTATTATATACTATATATAACTATTATATATATATATTACATATATATATCTATACTATTTAAAAAATCAAAATCAATTGATTTTTATTTGATTTCTTTTTAAAGACACAAATTGCCTTTTAAATTATTCAATGTTTTAATCTAATTAGTAACTGATTATTATCTGAGATAGTTAAGTTTTCATATAATTTTTATCTTTTGAAATCAAAATAGAAAAATCTTCAGTTGTGTCACTCTTTTTTTATAAAACTTTCGGAGCATATATATTATATATATATAATATATATTATTTATAATTATATATATATATAATATATATATGAATATATATACGCATAATGTACTGGATCTAATTTATATTATTCGTTATTCAATGATTTGAAAACTACATTGCATCATTGTTCTCTAACTATATGAAATATGCTTTATCTTAATCAAGGTAATAACATGTGTTGGTGATTTTATTTTCAATAAGATCACAAATAATAAAAAAGTTTTGTTTTATTTTTATTTTATTTTTATTTTAGTCACCAAATTGCTTTAATTATCGATTTTCTATTATTATAAGCTCATATTTACCTACATTAATATAGTCTCCATAATTGTTTATACTTTGTTTAATTAATATTAAAGAAATATACTATAAATATTTTTATTTTATATATATTATTAATTATTATTTTATATATTATATATATATATATACACTCTAAATATCAGTTTTTACAACACAGAATTTCTTCATATCATAATATATAATATATATATATAACTTAAATATATATTATTCTTTATTTTAATCATATTATAAATGTCACGTTCGATTTATAATACTATTATACATTATAATTTCATAAATTATATAATATTATATATATTATATAATCTCCAATATTAAATAACTTTTTGTTATAATAGTGTTTGCTTGTGTATACTTGTATAGATCTTTTTTTCTTCGAATTTTTTTATTATTTTTCGACGACGTTGAAGTTATTTTATATTAGAAAGGTTTAAATATTATTACTAATATTTGAAACATTTAGAATAATTACTTATTTAAAAAAAAAATACCAAAAAAGTACGAAATAATCATATTAATCAAAATTAACCAATTTATTTAAATCAATGCAATCCTGCTAATGATAAATTATATACGATATTATATATATATTATATATTTATTTAATATTATATTTAATATTTAATAATTATAAAATATATATATAAACTTATTCAAATTTGCTTCACCAAGACGTAAGTTAAATTGAATAAATGGAATAATTAAAAATATTATTTTGGAACTTTTTCATATTAATTTTTAATTTCTTATTTCAGTATGTAACAGGTAATGTAGAACTTTAAAAAAATGAAAAGATCTGGCAGAACTTTGTCTTCTTATTCTAAAAGACATACTTATAGAATTCAAGAAAAAAATTTAAAAGCCGAGGAGAAAATCTAACAGCTGTGGTAGGTTTTGTTCCTTACATAAATGTTTTGTATATATGTTACTGTTTTGTATTTTTATTAGTTATGAAAGTGAAAAGGATTATTTAATACAAATTCTTAATTGAGAAGTTTCAATCTTGTTGCTTTTGAAGATAGTGAAGATTAAAATTCGTTTGTTATTTTAGTTTAATGCAACATAAACATGTCAGCAGATTTTTCTGTTTTGATTTCAGAGCAAGTCTCGAAATTCTAATTTTGCCATTGTAGTTTACAATTTTGCTAAATATATCCTCTTCTGAGAGTTAGGACTGTTCCATCTAGAGTTGAGCGACACAAAACCGCGGTTCTGTTAGCTGCACTGATTTTTGCTCTTTGTTTCATTTCATGAAGCGCAAAGAAAAGGAAGAATGGTAGTGTTGCTGCAAGATCTCCAGACGATGTGAAGTGCGATAAAGTTTGGAAAAATGAGGTGTTCTGTCAACACTAGTTCCATCACTTTCTTTATGATATTACTGTTACAACAAACTCTGCTCATTTAAGCTCTCTAAATATATGCCTTCTACTTTGAGGCTTAATTTGTGTGAATAGTTATTTTTATTAAGCTCTCTGACCCCACCCTTAACTGCAAAGTTCATTCTTTCATTAGTTTGTTAGTAATGTCTGGAATCTTTCTTCTACCTTTGACATACTCATTTTGCATCTGGACATGCCACCCTATAAGTAACCAGTGAATTTGAATTACCAAATTCTAATGGGATTCATGAAGGGTTTTGAACTTTTTCCACTAAAGATGACAAAATAAAAAAGGAATTTGAATTGAAGTCTTTTCACTCACACATGTACATTTTTCAAGTCTGTTATGCATTTATTGTGTAATTTACCCTGAGTGTTGTCTATAACACTCCTCCACCTCTTATTTTCCACTACTATTTCGAGGACGTATTTCCCTTCAATTTAGGACACTATATTTGATTTTACCTAATTGTGGTGAGCTTAATTAGGCCTCTGATCCTTTTCCTCTAAAACCGACATAAAATTAAATAACTTTACATGCGCCTCGTTTGAAATGCATATTATGTAGTTTTCCGTAAGCTTAGATACTGCCTTGTGAATAGTTATATACCTAAAGCGTAAAATGCTGAATAAGTATTTCCTGACCTGTTTTTTGCTTTATTTGTAAAATTTTGAAAAATCTATTCCTTGAACATTTGATCTAAAATATATGTAATGAAATTATAGAATTTTAGGCACTAGTGTATTTATTTTTATTTTAAAAAAATCATACCTTACTGGCACTGCCCTATTAATGGGATAGCAGCTACTCAAGGTAATTTCTATCCTGGATACGAACAAGGGATTGAACCCTGGCACTGTGTCATGTGACTCTGTTGTTCTACCGATTGTGTCATCCTGTGCCGTCATTCTGTATCCTGTTTACTTAAATGTCACAGAATAGGAGACGGAAGAATAGGCAACTAGGAGTTATGGCTTGGGAAGGATAATAAAATGAAATAAATAAATAAAATAACTCCACCCGCCTGACAACTCAGATCTTTATGTTTTACCCTAAGGAAATTGCTGCACATTTTTAAACTTAAAATGAAGAGAAGAATAGGCAACTAGGAGTTATGCTTGGGAAGGATAATAAAATGAAATAAATAAATAAAATACACATCCATCTGCCAGTATTTACCAGTTTGATCCACTTTTTACCAGTATTTACCATTTTGATGAATTTATTCCTAGTATTTACGAGTCTGATCCATTTATTACCATTATCTTTCAGTTTAATCTATCTATTACCAGTATTTCTTAGTTTGATCTATCTATTACCAGTATTTAGCTTTGTTCTGTGATATTACCAGAATTATTTACTTTGATCCATATATTACCAGTATTAGCAGCAGTTTGATCCATCTATTA
>JABUQX010070164.1:0-5000 GCA_015478945.1 Trachelipus rathkii | reverse complement strand
CCCTTAACACCAAAGACATAGGTTCAGATACAGTACTAGTGTTTGCACAGGACACATTTTATTTTGCTTTAAGTGATGTATTATGATCCAAAACGCCAGAGTTGATGCAGAACAAGGTTGTTCAAAAGCATCAGTATTTTTCCAAAGCCTATGTATGAATGCTTAAGCGAATGCAAAAAAAAAAAAAAAAAAAAAAAAAAAAAAAAAACAAAAAAAAAAAAAAAAAACTACGACGATGACCAAGCAAACTCGTGACTACCCACTACAAGTAGGTGTTTGTTTAAACAGTTTAATTCTACTATTCGCAGCAAATTGTTTTTTCTTGTCCAGCTTTTGCATGGATTAAGTTACTCAGGTGAATACAGCAAGTTAATGCGCGATAGAGCACATCTGTAGCAAAGACTTATATACCGAATGTACAAAAAACGGTGGAGGTATATTCCACATGACTTGTCAAAGGAAAGTTTATGTATTGTGCAGCAGGATAATAAGATTTCTCGAAAGATATTCTTGATTCGTTATGACTCTACATATAACAGTCGATGGTCAGCTACCAAGATTGCTTTATCTGAAGACCAGTCTGAAATGAACAGTAGTTTCAGGTCCAGCGACAGGTCGCTCATTAACAGTTTTTCGTCAATGTATAACTACTTTAATGGAATACAAAGGTCCAAAGAACATCAAGCCACTAAATCCAATTTTTACGAAAGAAAGTACTATGTTCGACTAAGGCAGATCTGTCACAATATGTTTCTCTAGACATGGCGTGGCTATTGAGCAAATGTGTAAAGTGGTCATCATAATACGCAAAGTATTCCGAATTACAGAGTGAAATCACAAAGAAAAATCTGACAGAGAGTGTTTATGAGTTGACCTGTACAGATGCATATACGATCAAAATGAAGGAACAACAATACATACCCAGGGAGTACTTAATTCAAGCTCTACTAGATGGTCCCGAAAAGGAAGGAATGAGTATGTGTCCTACCGATAATACCGTCTAGCCCCCACTGACATGGCAGTTCAATTCACCTTCCTCCACCAAAACTGGAACTGTGTTAATAAACACATAGCGTCAATAATAATTGCAAATGTGCTGGAACTCTTGACTTGGCGTCTTTATAAGCCGAGTCAACAACCGAATTATGTCACGAAGTTGATGCACACGTTGGATTGTGCGACCAGGCGTTCACAAACAAGCTTTTGCACACTACGTGGCAATTTGAAATTTTGTTATTGCGGCGGAACTGAATTCTTGACTTTGTGGTCGGTGCTGTATGGTAAGACAATTCAACAAATCATTTCAGGTAAAAAATTCAGCAAAAGTGCGGTTGAAGCACACATTCGTTCCCTAGTCGCTTTGCAAGATTGCTACTTTCAGTATTCTTTGGAAGAAGATGAAAGTTGAACATTAAGTTTTTATATGAAGGTGAAAGAACTACGAGCCAGATTTCAAAGAAATTGTGCGCACAAGATGTCTTATTTAAACTACTTCTTGACTATGCAGAAGTGTTCATTCTTAAGCAAGATGAAAAAATTTGATGAAAAACGAAGAACTAAAATCAACATTCCGAATGTTACGAAAACACATGAGCATGATGTTGATTTGTATTGTTACTGTTCTTGAAAATCTGTCAGGACTGCTAATTGGGATCTGCAACTTTCTTCACTAGAAGATTTGTAAAAACTCTTTGCATTAGATTGACAAACCCAGTCGGGAATGACGTTTGGTTACCTACTGATATGTGAAGTTTTGAAAGAATCAAGATCTAGGATATTTAGCAATGAGTTCGAAAAGGGCAAACTGGTTAAGAAAATAAGTTTAACATATCGTTTTGTACTCTAGCTTGTGATGAGGCACTAAAACATAAAACAGAGCAATGGGAAGTTTGTGGAAGGACTGTTGAATAGCACAGAACCGAGTGCTCTCGCTCGCTTTTTCTTAACAGTACCTGAGCTTCAAAGGGTATCACAAGAAACCCTAAGTGATGTGGGTAGTTCATCAAACGGAAGCTAGATAGCACCATTTATAATGACACCGCCGCTAAAGCCCACGATTTAAAGCCAGTTTTAATCCTTATATGTTTTTCAGGAGCGTTATTTGGAACCCTTTTCATTTCGAATGGTCTCCGAGTTCATGAACATAACAACAAAGGCTGTATGTATTCAGCGAGCAAATCACTTCAGATGTTAGCCGAATTGAATCAGGTAGGAGCAATTTGTATGACCCTCAAGTCAGAGAGACTTCTTAATGGATCAGTCAGTCTTCTGCGACACCTATAAAAAAAATAAACTAAAACTATGTTTTCTACCACCAACAAACATTAAAAGCCAAAGTTGCTGATCCATAACAAAGTTGAATGTAGATCGTCACCTTTTTGCACGACTTTTGATTATCGACGATCTCAACGAAAAAGTCCTACGCCAAACCTTAGGAATATGAAATTGTCGCGTGTGTCTAGATCCATCGTTGCACACGATGGAATAATACACCCAATAACCCAGGCTAAAGTATTTATATCTTGAAGGTCTTTGCGAACCCGCTGCAAAAAAAAAACTGCCTACCATCTGTCAAGTTACCAAACAAATAGCTGGTTATGCACAATCTGGCGGAACGGAATAGAGAAGAATGTGCAGGCTGTTGGTATAATCATCGCAGTGAAAAACTGTGAAGATCTTGCTGATGTGTTTACCCAAAAGATCCAAAGGAAAATACTGGCAGTATGATGAACTCATGTTGCCTTTCGACAGTACTTAGACAAAATTTAATCAAGAGTCTTCCTAAAGGTAAGCAGGGCTCGATGGAGGTATAGTAAACAGTACCAAAATATGTGACGTCACTGATAGCTCAAAGATAAATATGAAAAAACTATGTCACATACTTGAACCAAAGATGAATTAGCCACCTACCTTGCACATAAAATTCTACGTCATGCAAAGAAATGTGTTGTTTCGTTGGCGAACGAAGTTTCTGCGGCGCTTTCTCTTTTTATTGATTAAAGAGTAGGCAAGAAAGAAGCCGGCACAAATATTACTATATGTACCTAACGATAAAAACAGAGCGTGCAGATACATCACTAGTGTTTGCACAAGAGACAGATATTATAGCTTTACTAGTGAGAAACTTCCGGAATACATTTTTTTGTGCCAGCATCAGGCAAGGCAATATCAGCACAAAACATATTTGTTCCCTCGGAGCACTAAAAGCTTCAACATTGCCCGGATTTCAAGCTTTATCAGGTTGTGACTCCACCGAAGTTTGTTTGGGAAAGGAAAGTTATCATATTGGAAATCATTATTCAGCCGAGTGAAAAGAACTTATTGCCTTACAAGAAGCTTGATGATATTGCGTATAAGCTGGAACATTATTTGCCGGTTTACAGGCAACACATTTCAACAATATCCCTTCCAGAAATTAAAGGTGGTCGATGTTCACGGCCAAAAAGCTATTGGAGATAAGTTACCGCCCACAAGGGGCTCCCTTATACCTGCAATTTAGAGAACTAACTTTGAAAGTATCAGAGAAAAATGATGATAAACCAAATTCGGCCATCCCTAATCCAGTTGGACACGGCTGGTGCGTGGAAGAGGGGAGTTTTTACCTCTGTCATGCGTGAAGAACCATGTGCCCGGGAGTTCCTCTATGAAAACTAATTTAATGATCAAGTTGTGACGAAAAATTTGCTGGGTTTATCAGGCACACATCTCAACAATATCACTTTCAGAATTAAGGTGGTCGATGTTCACGGCCAAAAAGCTATTGGAGATAAGTTACCGCCCACAAGGGGCTCCCTTATACCTGCAATTTAGAGAACTAACTTTGAAACACTTGTGTGTTTAAATAATGATACCTGAAACAATCTGGCCATCCCTAATCCAGTTTGGACACGGCTGGTGCGTGGAAGAGGGAGTTTCTTTTCCCTGTCATGTGTGAAACCATGTTCCCGAGTTCTTTCTGTAATGATTAAATGCTTCAAGTGTGTAAGAACCGATGTTCCCTATCCTTGCAAATGTTTAGCAAACAAACTGCCTTGCACTGAAATGTGTAGTTTCAATGCCGACAACTCAATTTGTGATAATTTGCCTCCACCTGATTATTCCGATGGAGATAGTGACGAAGCTGATGAAGTTAATTTATAATCTTCCAATTATATATTTAAGTGCATAAAATAATTGAATTTGCTAAAACATCATTTCAAAAGTAATGTTAAGTAATATAATGTGCAGCATATTTTCTAATGATGTAATTAAAGTCATTTTGACATATATTTCCTATATACCTTTTACCTTAAATCCAAGTAATAATCAAAATATTCTTTTTTTGCAGTACTAGCTGAGAACAATATTTCTAGCTCTTAACAGTATCTTCTAAACAAGCTAAGCTATTTAAAATCGGACAGATAGCAACCCAGATAAAGCAGTTTGTTTATATTGCAATGGCGACCATCTTGAATGACGTCAAAGCAGGCACCTGTGAGGGTGTCACCATGAAAATTACTGAACCAAATTAATTTTTCTAGAAAAAAATACACCAACTGGCATCTTCCCTTCCTTAACTTTGCCAACAGGAGGTGTTTTTATTCATTGTGCTCCCGACGATATACCCCAGTTACATTATCTTTATTTGTATGGTCATGTGCTTCAAATAAAAGCAGCTCTTGTATAGTATTATTATTTTTGTGTTGATAGCAACACAGTGATAATAGACAAAATAAAGGCTGAAAAGTTTTTAAGTATATAACTATATATATTATATTATATATATATATATATATATAATTATATATATATATACTATCTATACTACAGGATCGAATGATCTCACTCACCATCAACAATACGAAAACCCTATATCCTGCCGGCTGGCGGCTTTCCACCAATCACTATATAAATATTATATATATATATAATTACTATATACAATATACAATAACAATGAAAAACTCATAAATAAACACTAATATATATAATACCAATATATCACTATATATAATCTCTCT
>JABUQX010070163.1:7500-32231 GCA_015478945.1 Trachelipus rathkii | reverse complement strand
TAATATAATAATAATAATTAAATGAATATATTAAACTATATAATATATATATATATAGTACTATATAATATATACTATATAGGTAAATAAGGATTAGAAAAAGGAATAGGGAATAGATGCACTTTGGAAGAAAGCCGCGAAGCGTTAAGAATCGAGAATAAGGTGATATTTTTTTATGCTCCTCTATAGAAAATAATGAAATAGGGATGGTGGTTCTTCCGTAACTGATGAAATGAATGCGAGGAGAGTGTAGGTTGTATGAAGTTGACCAGATACTTCGAAAATCTGCTTCAATATATCCAATGGCAGTAGATAGAGAGGTGTAGATGAATGTGGACTTTAAAGAATATAAATTGTCTTTTGTGTGTAGGTTTTGATTTTGTGAAATAGCACTCATATGAAGGAATTATGCTGTTTTTGTTGAATTTGAGCGCTTAGGGTCATTAGTAATGAGGAAGGGCAAGTAGGATATATGGCTTAGTATAGATTGAGAAAGATTGTGCAATGGTGGAATGAGTATTAAATCTGTGTATTAATAGACTTTGAAATTTACTAGATGAAATGAGCGATCAAGAAAGGAATGGTATGAGAGTGCGGTTTTGATTGATTGGTGATTTGAAAAGTTGTGTAACAGCAGCGTTATGGAACGGTATATCCGATGGTGAGTTGGAGGAGAGGCATGTTTAAAATAAAAGGTCTATGGGGAAGGACGAATTGCATAAGGGTAATCACATTGTATACGCAATATTTATAGTATGGAATTTAAGATGGTAGTGGAGTGTTGTAGGGAAGATATTATGCGTGAACATTTTTAGGTCGAAAGAAGTTAAAAATAAGTTTGGTGTACGCATGAATAGTAGAAACTAGATTATACTGATTTGAAAGTGATTGAAGAACAATGGTGTGTTTAGAAGTTGGGACATAAGAGGATGTTGATGGAGATTCAATAATACTTTTACATTGAAACAATATGGAGCTGAGAAAGTTGATGAGAAGTAAGAAGTAAGAAGTTATTAATTTGTTATTTTAGTTAATCTGGTATGTCTTGAAAATACACAACACTATATTATAAAGCATTTAAAGTAGGAAGCTCTATGGCTAAAGGTGCTAGTAGATATATTATATACGGTTAGTTTAGTATATATATATTAATATAGGTGGTAAGTCTATGCTTTCCTCACTAACTATAACCGTAATCGGTATAATCACAAAGTTTAATGTATATGTGATACGTTATTACGTAAGCGTGTGTAAAAATAAATGGTAGTCTGAATGAGAAATCTGGTTTTACTATTAATATGCACTCGGATTATTATAATATGATGATAGCACTTAAATGATATGCAGTGTCTATGCTGTTCCTTATGGTTATAATATACTCTCTCAATTTACTCATTTTTTGAGAGATGGGTGATTATATGAAAGAACTTATTAAAGATAGGAGGTGACAGGGTAAAAATGGTGTTAGATTAGATTGACTGATAGAATGAGAATGAGAGTGAAGGGTGCACTTACTTTAATCCATATATAACCTCTACTACATGCGGCTATAAGATTTTTTTTTATATTAATGTTGAATTAAAATAAAAGATAAGCTTATTAAGATAGAAGATTCGGTTAACTAATGATAGCTGTTTATTAGTATGGCTGTTGTGTGTTAAATATTATTTTTTAAAAGTATAAATATATATAGATTTAATGAAGTAGGTTAAGTGCTATTGTGAGTTTGAGGTCAGTCCTCGTGTTGTAGTGAGTAGGTAAAACAAAAGACGTAGACTTATTTATGATATTGAACAAAGCATGAGTGGTATTTTGTTGCCGAGGGAGGAGCAACAGTTGAAAGCCTTTGCATGTTTTTTGCGCAAATGGTGACCTGAACAGTCTCAGCTTCTGTTGTTTGGTCATGATGGATTATTGTCTCGATGAGATTATCTAGTCTCTGCCGCTACACTGAAGATAGCAGCTGGCTGAGTTGCGGAAGGTTGCCTGAATCTTAAATGAATATTCATGAAAGTTGATTGTGACCTATGTTAGGAGTTGAAAACGGCGAGACGCTGATTGCATTTTTTTTTGCAACATTTGCACTCCAATTGCTTGCTTCGCCCGGGCAGCTCAGGAGGAACGTTTTGAGGGTCTTTCCTAATGGCAGGAAATGGGTCTGCAGGAATATTCAAATCGTTGAGTGGCATGTAAGGGTAGTAAAGTCTTGAGTAGGCTAAGGGCATACTACATTGCAGGGTTTCCGGAACTTATTGTTACTGTGGTTAATTGATTAGTAGTGTTTAGACGTATGGTCCTGGAGATAAAGGCGGTTATAGATCTAAAATATGGCGAATTCAATACTCATAGGTGCCACTACTCCTACCATTCATAAGCCCATAGCCGCTCTACTGTCGTTTTTGAAATCGCACTAGTGCGCATGCTTTCTTTGAGCAACCTATGCTCACATAGGACCCCCGGCCAAGACAGCCAGACACACGTTGACAACGGCTAAGTCCACAATAACTAATAAAAAGATACGAGGTGATACCATTTTCTTGACTTAGTTGATCCTGTGAAAAACTCAACTGAGCAGATCCGCCAGATCACTGGCCGACCATTGTACTTGTTGTATTCGCGTAAGACAAAACATAACTAGCCTCTCGATATCAAATATCTGTTTTCCTTTAGTCTTTCCCAACCTTGCTCGGCAACCTCATCGTGTGGCTATCGCAATACCAGCATAATTCGGATAAATAGGTGTGTACGATCTTGTTATCATAACCTCAACGTCTATCGGCATACACACATTCAGTAACTCTATTGCAACCCCAATGCATCAGTAGCTTCCACTTTTCGCTCGTTCACGACTTGCGCACTAATCATACGAGGAGTGCTGAGTGTTTGATCCGGGTTGGGAGAAGTATTGTATCTACAACATTCGTCGACAGGTTCAGATTAGTGAGAGGCTACAGTTTAGGATGCACCACACATATATAGATGAGGCCAATACCTTTCTCCCTTTCAAAACCTGCCAAATCCATGGGTACGAGAACAGGATCAAAGATATCTGCTCGAAGTCTTTAGGTGGCACACAGGCAACGAAAGGGTAGTACATGACCGTATCGTTAAGAATGTATAATAGAAATATGAAATATTTGACTACTGATACAATAATGAGTGTATCTCTATTGTCATGTAGGTATAAAGGTAATAGATGATAGTTCGTTGTTAGTGTAATTTATAGCGGTAGGATTATATAGTGGTGTAATGAGTATATACTATTATATATATTATTATGTTAGGATCGACCCAGGCTGTACGGTAGTTACTACTATGAGACACGAAGAAAACGTTTGAGATATATGATAGATCTTAGGTATGGATTATATACCTGGAGGAGATGATTAGTAAGAAAGTATTTGGTAAGATAGCGAGAAGTAAAAAGTATGCCATATGATTATGGAAATATACTCAAATGGAGGGTTATTTAAATACTATAACTGGGCGGAGGAGAATAATGACGGGTTGATGCAACCATGGGCTCAAGGTACATAATATTAATCTCCTACATTGACGAGATGCCATTAGTGCAGGGTCCTAACATAGGATAACACCAGATAATCTGCTATACTATGGGGTTCAATAGATTTATAGATTTTCTAACTGCTACGAGTTTAGACTCTAATTAAAAGTAGTACTTAAAGAGATGAGGCTAGTAGTCTGGGCTTTCTTTTCTGACTTGCGTCATAATTCTATTTTACTATTATTCATATTTCTATTTTCAATGTGAATGTGTAGTACAGCTATACCCTTCAAGTCTTGGAGTATATTTAGAGAGAAGGTGGGTGGTGAATTATGATTGTATGATATATATATATTAATATATATATTATAGATATTAATATGATATATATCATATATATATATATATATAATATATACTATATAATATATAGTATATATATATATATATTTATAACTTAGATAAATAAAAATATGCTAAAAAAAAATAATAATCAATATTGTAATTTGTAGTACTATAAAACTAGAAAAGCTCTATATGTAGATAGATCTTTGATTTTAAAATAATATATATATAAATATATAATATTTATATATTTATATAAATTATTAATATAATATTTATATATATATATATATATATATTATACTTATAATAGTTTATATATATATATATATTAATATATAATAATATATATATATATATATATTTATATTATTATATATTATATATATATATAATATATATATTATTAATAATATATAATAATATATATACATATATATATATAGTTAATTATATATATATATATATATATTTATTATATATATTATTATTATGATAGTACTATAAAATATTATTATATTATATATATATACTATATATATTATATATTATATATAGATTGATATTAATTATTTTATATATTATATTATATATTTATAATATATATATTAATATATATATTTAATAATAATATTAATTATATATATATAGTTATATATATATATTATATAGATATTTATATATATATAATATAAGTATATATATAATATATTATAATAATATACATATTAAAAAAATTGTAAAAAATAAATAAAAATCAAATTTTGATTTGGCATAAAAATAGTAGTACGCTAGTCTCCGTAACTCACGGTCACCTCACTCACTCACTGAGGTTACTATTGAACCGCTCACAGATTTTCAAGTATACGTATATATATTGTATAGATGTGACTAGCGAAGGTATCTTATTAATTATTTTACGTAAAAATTTACATAAGAAATCGTATATTATATTTTTCTACACATATTTATTACTATAACATAACAATTATTAACTAAACACACGTGTAAAAAAAAACTTTCTATACTAATGTAAATATTACAATGAATAAATATGACTCTTTCACTTCTTACTCACATATCAATTCTTTTAGATGAGAGTAGAGCTCTATATAACGCACTCCTAACTTTCACTGCCGATGACTATGTAAAAGCATTATATATGATGATCACTCTAATATTATTTAGTATAGGCTAATATGGTAATTATTATATGATAGATTTATAAATCTCACGATACTTTGTATTAGTAATATTTAAAAAAAAAAAGACGCTAAAATATCACTCACGTAAATTATTATATGTCCTAATATATATTCAATATACACAAAAATACTATATATATCAAACAGTGAACTGACTTAGGTTATCAAAATTAAACCCAAAGTTATAATATAGGATTGAAGATGGTAATTTCCATTTTATTATAATAAAATTTATAAGTAGGCTCTTGGCCTTCTACTAGAGAATATTCACTCTTAACGTTTTTTTTACTCACCACTGTGAATAATTAACTATATAACTATATACTCGTATGTGTACTAGTGAGTATATATTATATATTATGTAATAGTATAATACAATATGAGTCATGACTCGGACGGTATAAATAAGTGATATAATTTATAATATAATTATCAGAAATATTAGTAAATAATAAATACATCAATAATAATTACAATATATATATATAGTAAAATAGATAATATATAGATAATTTTAAATATACATTTTCAACTCACATTAAAAATAAATATAATTAGTATTAATATTCCTCACTAGTTACTATATCTACAAATAAAAGAGCGCTAATATAAATAATAGTGAAATAAAACTCCGATCGTACTGGGCCGGTAGAAATAATGTAGTAGATAAATTTTTAGATGAAGATATAAAATAACAAAGTAAACATTACGAATTATACCATAAACAACATAAAAGATATATACTATATATACTAATTAATATATATTAATATTAATATATATATATATATATTAATTATATATATATATATATATATAATATATATTATATACATATATTAACTATTATAATATTATAATATATACTATATATATATATATTATATATATATATACTATAGTTAAAATATACATATAGTGAGGAACTATTATACTTTTAAATTTATATATATTAATTTATATATATTATAGTGGATGAGTGAGTGAGTATTATTATTATATCTATATATATATATATAAATATAGTAGTGAGGTGAGATGAGATGAGAGTGGAGGAGGGTAGAGGGTATTATATATTTAATATATTATATATTATATAATATTATATATATTTTATATTATAATATACTAATATTAATATATATATATTAATATATATAATTATATATTCATACTATATTTATATATTATTTGCATAAATTAATATATATATTAATATATATAATATATTATACCTATATATTATAGTATATATTATACATATATTATATATTATATATTAATATATAAATTAAATAATTATCATCACTATATAATATAATATATATATAATTATATTACTATCAGATGCTTACCACTCTGTAATTTGTATCCTAATTATTTTACCAGAAGGTTGTGTGTGAAAAAAATATATACAAAATAATAAAAGAAAATCACACATAATAAACAAAAATTAAACAAATCAAACTTAATGTGCAGAATTAAGTAAACTTCACACCTCACAGTGTCTAGTATTGTCTAACGCATTTCCTCGACTAGGTAGGAGAGCAAGACGTAGAATACTTTTTAAGAGAGGTAAATAATTATTATCCGTAAATTAACATGAGAGTCGTGAGAGCGCACAGGAATCAGCACTCGAGCGGACAGACGTGTCACACAACACAATAGCCGACGCAATAGTGTAGACTCCGTGAGAGAAGAAGAGTGTGTAGTGCGGAGCACACTGAGCTCTCCCTCGCACGCCCTCTTAATATTCACACTGCACTACTCTCACCTACGCACGCGGTGACCAGCGCACATCCTCTTTGTGTTTAAGAGGGTGTCACGCAAGGAGATGTTGGAGGATTAATACGTACGATCGCACACACAGATGTCATACACTCAGAGGACAGCTTCTGCTCACGTTTGCTTATTAGAACACTTATGTTGTCTTCCCAGTTAGATATGTTCACTATATACCCAGCTATGGAGAATATACGATTGACAGGTATGAGAGCACAAACACTTATCGCTTCTACCAATATCACGCTCAGGCAGACGCGATATGCAAGGAGGAGTCATTATGTGATTATCCATGCAGAACGTCTCATAATGAGGAACGAGAGATTTAATAATGTAAGAGTTCTTGATAGCCTTTGAGGTCACTTCAACCCTAGTCAACCACGGTAAGCGTACTGGTATTATCGGCGGTTGTGTACTCGCATCCTCTACAAATAACTAGCTGAAACATCAAATCGGAGATATTTACAGATAAGCTCACGTGGAGTTGCGATGAAGAATCCTCATACATACTAGATCAAGTTGGGAATGAATGTCTTGAGGAGCAAGAGAAGCAAAACAACAGTTTCGACGCAGAGTACATGAACATTAGTTAATTTACCAGCCTACTCGTGTCGTTAATCGTTTGAGACCTAGTGGTAAACAATACCCTAGCAATACTCAGATTAGATGATATATTTTGTAGCGTTCTCCCGAACACAATAGTGTTCACAAGGTAGATATTAAGGAATACACTTTAGGGCCACATACACTGCTTTATGTTGTTAACTCAACAAGATAAGCTACATATTAGAGCTCTAAGAAGGATTAGATATAGTCACACGTTAGCAAAGTCGCTACCTCTTAGAGAAGCCGAGAATCAATAAGCAACGCTCTCGCACGCTCCTCTCAAACAGAAGACTCCTAAGACAACATATACACACATATGCAGACACACGATACTCAACCAAACCTGAAGCAATCTCGAACACACGAATCCGGCAAGATTTTTAGAAGCAAATAACAGTAGAGGATATGCTGCTTAGACGAGATTCAATTCTAGATTACAAACCCAATGCCGCAGCATATTATCGAAAAGAAGTATTAATAGTGTGCTAGAATAGAGTGCGTGTGAAGTTACTCATAGCACTAATAATATACTATATAGGTATTATATATATATATTATATATATATATTACTCAATACTATAGTTATACTATTATTTATTATATATAATAATTAGAATATAGTATAATATATACTATATACTAGTAGATATATTAGACAATGTTACGTATATATTTATGATATATATATATTATATATACTACTATAATAATATAAATATAGAACTCTTATCACTAAGATATGAGGAGGGAAAAAGCTGAAGTCATGCTCGTGGACTCTACTAAAGTTAGAAAAAGTTACATCCATTATTGAACAAAAAGTCGACATGAATCGATTGAGTGGTTTGAAAGTGTCCAAAGTAAGTGTGGAAGTTAGAAGAAGGAAGAGTGTTCTAAATTACGTCTGGAAAAACATGAGCTCTCTTCAAAGGAGAAGGTTTGGTAATTAGAATAGAATGTTCATAACATGTAAATGTCCACAGCCGCACACAATTCTGATGTTTAAACAACTTAGATACGAATGAGAAGCAACAGTTTGAATTCCAGAAAGAGATAGAGACATCTTAGTGAGATGTCACTTGAAAGGGTGAAAGATATTGAAAATGCACAAAAAGAATAGACACTTCTATTTACAGGATTGAAAAACTGAGATGACCATAGGTGGAGTTCATATCCATACAAATACTTCCGTACAAGAATGAGTCACACATCTACTAATAGAGAGCAATTGAGATGTTGTGAAGAGGTTCTGACTGTCCTTCAGAAAACCAAACTTCTTACAATCTTATTTGGTGAGAAAATAAATGAAGTCCCTTCAAGAAAGATAAGGAGAAAAGAAAATACCAAGATTATTTATTATAAAGAAAGGTTATAAAGAAGATTACGTCTAATTTATTGATGAAGGAAATGAGTGCTTGAGTCATCGAAAAATATCATATTTTACCTGTCCCAAGGTAAAATACGAGAAAAACCAGCGATCAGATGACCAAAGCTCACTCTCATAGCATTGGCTATTTGCAGTTGAATTGGACACCTTTCAAAATGTTTGGATGCCATTGATGAAAGTAAGGAAACACTGAGGATAAGACCAATCCCTTGTAGCATCACTATTTATGGATTTAAAGGATAAACATTGGTGATCATCTACAACATTGAGTAAATCAGAAAGGGAGAAGCTTAGAGATCAAAACTTTGTACCAAACTCTGTCAAAAGCTTTCAATATGTTGGAAATGCCAACTCAATTATGAAAGATTCACTGAAATTCCAAAGTGCAGAGGAATATGATTCACAGAGAAGGGAAAACAAATCACGTTAATGAAACCATACTGGTGATCTGAAAAAAGATTACAAGGATTAGGTGGTTGGCCACATCTTCCTCATAAGAATTGATTCGGAAACTTTAGAAAGCAAAGAAGTTAAAGCGATAGATTAATAGTTATAGCATTGAAAGGAATCACTTTTATTAGCTCAGCTTTAGGTAGAAGGCAAGACAACTATGGAGTCTTCCGAAGAAACGGAAGACGAGAAAAGAAAAGATGAAGAAACTTTAAAGTTGACATTTTTATCGTTCGAGAAAGAGTTAGAAGTGCAATCAGTTAGATTACTATTACTATTTCAATTGAGAGATTTTATTGCCTTATGGAGAATTGACCCGGCAACATTGATACATAAATATAATGAGTTTCTAAATTTTGAGGGGCACTCTTATTCCTGAATGTTGTCTTTTTTTTAAATTTAATCTCTTAATAAGGATTAACTTTCTTTTATAACCAAATCTCATGATCCGATTACCTTCCTTTAAAAAATTAAGCTTTGACTTCAATAATATTAACTTAAGTTTATTGAAAAAAATTATTAGTCAATCTCTTGTATAATTCTAATAAAGATAAGTTAGCACTTTTCATTTTTCGTAGTAAGAACATTCAAAAACCAGAATGACATCCTGTATTAACTAAAATTTCTAAAATTCTCTCTAAATATTTTCGTATAATTGATTTCATTTTATACCAATGATCAGTTCTTCACTAGCTTATAATGAACATTTGCTTTCTTTTAATCAAACACTCTAACATCAAGTATACTAGTCACCATTTCATATCCTTTGATCACTAAATGCCGATATGTGGCTTACGGAACAAGGTTTAGCTTTGCAATTAAGGGCTAACATCATAACCTTTAACTTAAGAAATAATTGTACAATTTTATGAACAAAAATCCACACCTCGATTTTTCCTTATCCTAAGTAAAGTCAAATTTAAAAACTAGACTCTTCATTTCGCCAAAAGGGTGTCCAGAGAATAGACTTCTTTTTGAACTGAAATACGAAATAGAATTATGAACCTTCACACTTTATTTTCTGATCATTTAAGTAAAAATTATAAACAAAACTTTCGACTAAGTTATTAATGGCTTTATTTAGATTTAATTATCAAATTTTTTTTAAATTACTTAATTAAAGTATCAAGTACAAGTACATTATTATTATTTATTATTATTAGTTATTATTAATTATTATTATTATTTTTATTGATTATTAATTTATTGATCTATTATTTATATTATTATTCACTTATTATTATTATTATATATATTTTATTATTATTATTATTATTTATTATTATTATTTATCTATTTTTATATTATGTATTATTTATATTGATTATTATTGATTATTATTATTATATTATTATTTTATGAATTATTATTATTAATTATTATTATTATTATTATTATTATTATTTATTATTATTATTATTATTACTATATTATTTTATGTATTCATTATTATTATTATTGTTATTACTTGATATTATTAATCAAATCTAATCTCATTATTATTCTTATTATTATTATCGATTATCAGTTTTGGTCTTTTTATTCGATAGTTCATTCTTTTTATCATTATTGAAAATAATCATTAACGTTTATTATTAGTATTATTATTATTATTATTGATTAATTATATTAGTTTTGTTATTAAATTGATATAATCAAAATGATATATTAATTCTCAACATAAATTAGATTTTAGCCTCAATTTATTAACTGTGGGCTAAAGGAACGCAAAACCTGTTCCCCACGAGACCTTTTTTTCAATGATTCGGAACCCAATTTAGTTCTGTGTAACGCACTTATTATCAAATATATATTATTATTTATTTTTCTTAAATGGTCGATATTAAGTTATGGAGTTGTATTACAGTAGTCCTTTATCAGTCAACATGTGAGTGCACTTAGATTTTTCTTTTTTGTTTTTTTTTTTATTAAACATGATTTGGTAAATTCACCCTGCATGATAGCAAGGATTAAGATCTCTGAACCACTCTCACTACCTGATTGTTTATTGGATGAGACCTAAATACCAGATATTAAAAGTTTTTTCTCTAATACACTCGATCTATATTAAAGAATGCTTTTTTTGCTAGGTGTCATTATTATTATTATTTTATTATTCATTTTTATTTTATTATATAAGTTATTTTGCTTATTCATTATTTTCAATTATTATTCATTGAATATATTATTATTAGTCTCACCTAGAAAAATACAAAAGTACGACTATTAGATTCATGAGCAAATCATGATATATACACATCAATTATGTTAATAATTAAATTTAATTTAATAATTAAATAATAAATAATTACTAAATAATAGTTAAATTTTTATCCTCTTATAACTCATAAGAATTTTATAATAATTCATGTAAGTTACATACTTGTAATTCTGATTCCATTCGCTTCATTACTATAAGATCCAATTTTAAATCATTGGCTATTAGATACTTAATTGACCATTTTTAATTTTACTGTATACTTTCCCACATCCCCTCTACCAACCCTTTTTTTATATTTTTGTGACAGAAATGTACATTATGAAACACCAAATACCCATTCAATACCTGGGTTACATACTTGTATCTTTATATGTGTATAAAAATAATATACTTATATCATTTCACCTTGTGATCGCTGAATAACCCGCTAATATATATACATGATAAATGAAATATGATAAACTACTGTTGGAAGGCAGATATGTTTCATATATATATATTATAAATAGAGTAGTTTTCTTAGTTGTAATAGGGGGAGTTACGAAAAACCATTAAGTATACTATATATACATTAAATGTTATCATATTAAATATATACATATAAGATAATAACAAAATATAATATATAGTACTATATACTTAACTCATTAAAGTAGGCGTATTTATACTAATACTATTTAGCATTACAGGGAACCACCACGCCCACAGAGGAGGTGGCCACACTGGTATTTGAGTTACTTAATCAAACTCGCATGGATGGTGGATCTCTGGCTCACTACTCACTATTTAAATGTTAATGAAAATTTCGATGGAAATTCAGGACGGTAAGGCAAGAAAGCTATGGTTTACTTCATGATAAGGGATAGTACTTTTTTTAGAACGGTGATTTAAAGCATCATAATTTCGCGAAAATGGATTAACGGCAAATTGTTGGGTTTCTTAGCTCTGGTCTAGAACCTAAATACAATAGAGAATATGTGCCGTGAACAGATTTGCAGGGGGTTGGCGACTGCAAAAATTTGTGAAGATGGAGGAGACATACTCCGAATGACCATATAAGTGGGTCTGTCGCTAGGTGATATTGGTGTAGCCACAGTATACGGAAGATGTGTTTCAAAGTATCTACCTCCTCGGAATCGCTTTACGTCATGTGACGCACGACCACTCATGTCAAATGTCACAGGACTTTTATTCAAATTTCTAAGGTTTTTACTCCCCTCGTATTTGTTACTACTCACAGCTTGACCTGCACTGAGCTTATCACATATAAGACGAGGAGCCTTGTCGGGTTCGTTAGACCGAGATGATATCCGCATGTCAGTGAGTGGAAGGTGATGGCCTTTTCCTCGACTAATCGGTAACTTGGAAGCACTTTCTGGTACCTAGAACAGGCTCAAAAAAGACAAGGATGCTGATATAATTGGAGGCCGTCCTCGGTCGTCAATACACTGCACTCTTCACGATTGCTAGTCTAACACCTATCGCTCTTAGAGAGAAGGAGTCAAGAGTGGCCAATCTGTGCGAAAGGATACAGTGCATCTTGAACTATGAATGACTACTATCTTCATCAAAGTGTCACTCGTCTTGAGTATAACATTATTTGAGCCGCATGGAATATAGCGTAGACATTAGGCAAAATTCTCGACAAACCTTAACATTATTCAACAAAAACCTAACCTAAGCCCCCGTTGCTAATACATCATCCCAAGTTAACACAGTAATATCTTACAAAACTCATCAGTTTCTCCAACAAATCAGTGTAATTTCACATTCAGATTGAATATTTTAACATAAAGCGCATACCTAACTTACGAAAAAACAGCTTTCATTAAAAGAGTAACTAAAGCAACACATCACCTCCCAAGAGAAAACCAAATGGGATGCACCCTTGAAAAGGTGTGAATCCTGAGAGTGGATCCACCCCTAAGGGTGGTATGTATGCGCGTTAGCCCCTGCCGAAGAGGTGGTCAGGTCTCAACCCTGCGGGCTGAGACCTTAAAAACCCGCTGTACACCCCTTCGGCGTGTGTGGATCCCTCCTTCAGGATTTCAGCACCCTTTCAATGGTGCATCCATTGGTCGTTTTTCTCTTGGGAGGTGATGTGTTGCTTTAATACTCTGGTTTAAGGAAAGCTGTTTATTCGTAATGTTCATAGTTTACTTTTCAGAGAGTAAAACTTTACTCTGTTTGTCTTTCAACATTGCGCATTAGATGATGGTTAGGTACGGTTATGCTAATTTTTTTGTTATTATTACTATTGTATAATGCTAAAATATATAAATATATTATATATATATTATATATATATATACGTACTTACTATATATAGTATATACATATATATTATTATTCATATAGTATATTATAGTATATATATATATATATATATATTATATAATATATATTATATATATAAATATAAATCTATTTATCTATATATATAACTATATATATACTACTACTAATAATATTATATATATATACCTATATCTATATATATACATATATATAATATATCATAATATTACTATATTAATATAATAAGTAATATATAGTATATATGTAATTATACGTATTAATATGTATATATTAATACATACTACTAACTATCACCCCCCCTACCCCTACGCCTTAGCCCCCCTAATATCTATATATTATATATATATATATACTATATATATATATTATATATATATTATATATCAATGGATGTCTCAATTGATTTTGATATAAAATAAAGAAAAATTAATTAATCACCAAAATATAATATTCTGTACCTTTGGACAAAATCATACTGTACTAAGAGATTCCTTGGGACGTCATAGAAGTAAACATTCGTACATTATACAAACTAAAACATGGTCCAGTAAACGTAGCAGTGTCATTAATTCCAGAGAGGTATGTCGGTGCGAATCCGAAGCTTTCAGGCGTTGCGCGTTCCGGTCGGGCTTTCAGGCGTTGCGCGATCCGGTTGCGGACTTGCGGTCTGGGTCTGCGGCTGCGAAAAAAACGCGTCGTCGGTCCACGGAAACACCCCTAAGGGGTCAAAAACACCGAAAAAAAAAAAAAGCACTAAAAAAAATATTCGGCATTCGGCGAATGTATATTCGGCATTTGGCGAATGCCGAACATTCGCCTGCCTCCGAACGTCCCCCTATATTAAACTAATTCTGGTAGGCTTCGGTATTAGAGGTGTTACTGTATTCATTTTCTGCAATTCTGCGTGTAACTTGAAGGTATTCTTTATCATAAAATTAATTAATGGGGTGACTGATGTTCACGTTTTTGCTGGTCTGCGGGGTGCTTGAATTTTCTTCTTTGATCTGGTATTCTACTGGGAACTGTTGTTTTTTTGTTTTCTGCTTCTTTTTCCATGGTGACCAGTTACGTAGGAGAAATAGTTAGTCTGCAACTTCTTCTTGAATCTACATGCTTCGATAGGTATAATTATCGTTCTTCCTTAATGAACTTCTTCTTCTTGGGTTTTTAGACTTCTAAAGACACCTTATCGAAAGGGTCTGAAAGCATCTTTTGAGAGGGTTTTTATCCATCTTCTGGATTCACCAATTATAAAGTGTTCGGATTTGTTGTTTCCGTCATCTTTTATTCTTGTTCTCCCACTTTAGAGGTAGTCGTTGAAAATTATAGATAGTCTTTCGTAATGAGTCTTTTTACTTTGAAACACCTAAATAGAGAGCTAGTAGGTATTCTTCCTTTCGATATTGAAGCAGACTCTCTCGCACCTAGGAATCTCTGTATTACGCTGGCTAGGCTACTCGAGACTGAAGGACCAATAATATAAAATCGTAAGAACCCTTTTTCAATTTATCTCTACATAGGAAGGAGTTAGAACAAATTTTATTTTTAGCAAATTTAATAAAATACATTCATGATATATACAAAATAGTCGTTGCATACGAAAAGAGTTGAGTAAATTGTTTAGAATGAGTAATAGAAACGAAGTGTTTCGTTAAAAATAATAAATACTTTGCCTCAATGTTTCCCTGTAAGAAATATCCAAATGGTTAACCAATATATAATAATTACAACGTAGAAAGTACACCTTAGCTATTGGCCTTCTACTAGCCGTCGTTCTTTGTGCGTTGTTTCTTTGCTACGATGCGACTGGGAACTTCCGCAGATATTTGATATTTATACGTTATACAGCGGGGAACTCTTCATTTGACGATGGGGCTGTGATACATTGATAGAATTTCGATTCATCCCGACTGAACGCGACGATTGAAATTTATGACCGATATTAGATTAACAAAAACGCAATATAAAACAAATGTTCGGACGCAAAAAGTCAACAAGGTTGTTGCCTTTTAAAAAAAAAAAAAAAAAATATTAAAACACTTAAAAATAAAAAAAAAGCAAAAAAAAATACAATAAATAAAACCTCTAAATAATTAATTATGCCCAGTGATCAAAATATTTCATAATGTCATTCTTATTTCTTAAAAAAATTTTAAGATATAAAATTAAAAAAATTTTACAGAAAAACCACATTGAGTGGATAGTAGCTGCCAGTGTAAAATATTGTGGCGCCAAAAAAAGTCAAGGTCAGGTAAAAAATTACGTTGGTCAAAATGACCACGCTGTCAGTCAAGCGTTTCAAAAAGGTGGCGGAAGCTACGTTCTCCAAGAATGACCCTCCTTACTACTTATATATATATACTAATAATTATGACTTGTATTCAATTAAAATATACGATTTCGAATATATTCCTCCTTATCCATTTATTTAATTAAATTAATTAGCCTTCATGCCTATATAATTCTTTTTACAAATTTTTATTACATTTATTTAAAAATATAATAATCAGAAAGGCGAAGATTTTTTTTTACTTTAGTATTTATTATACGAGTATCTCAATACAACTTGATTTCATTTCATGAAGTCATTTTTAGTTTTAATTTTATTTGTTTAATAATTAAATTTTATCAGAAACATATTCAAACTTTGATCTCCATTTTTAAAAAATTTTAACTTAAAACGTAAATTTAAATTCATCATAATTTTAAAAAGATTTAATACATTTAAATTAATTATTTAAATTTACTTTAGTCACTTTTATTAAATCGAAGTAAGTAATAATCATTCAGACTAAAATGAAAATGCTTACATCCAGCATTTGCATTACTTCTTTTACCTGCAGTCTTATCCATCTCCACTAACATTAATGAAGATATTAAGCCACACCCAGGTATCATTTTGTATTCATACTCCGTTTTGATGAAGTAAATTTTATTATGCAAGGATATCCTTGACTTGATTGTATCTTCTTTAGAAAATGCCCAATCGAAATTTTTATTATTTTTTAAACTACTATTTTATATAAGAACCATTTAAAGAGAAAACAACTTTTAAAGAATAAACTTTTCTCATGCATTTAATGATAATTTTATTAATATATTAGGTTAGATCAGCAAACTTATGATATTTCTATGCAACCCCATCATAGTAGAACTTAAAGTTTAATTTATCCCTTAAATTAGCTGAAATTAAAAGCTTACCATGGGTTCACTCCCAAACTAGATATAAAACGAGCTGCTTCGAATATGGGAGGAGATATTCTTAGATATTTTATCTTTGGTTAACCGCTACTGTATAAACAAATTAATATTTTTAAGAGGAAAAAGAAATAAATATATTAGGAAACTTTGCAAGTACTTCTGCAAAGGGTCCATGAAACTTACAAAAACAATTGGGGGTCCATGAGATGTAATTATTAGACATTTCAAAGTAACCTAAACCCAAAAATAATTGAATTTTAAAACAGATCACTTGCAACCCACAGCATACTTAATCAACTAGTGCGGTAGTTAATAAATCATTACTTACATAGTCTAACATTCATACTTAACAAGTATTTACAATCGATACATCAATTAGTTGTATCACTTCATATACAATTTAGCTAAAAACAACGATAACTAATTGATCAACATTATTCACCCATCTCTTTTTGTTAGGTTAAGTTTTTTTTAAGGTATTTTTAGGATATTAACTTTTGAATCATTAGGAGCCTTTTTTTATTTTTATGGTAAGTTAATAGATATATCGATATAATATTTTCGATATATGTCAGAAACTTTCTGATATATATCGATCGTAAATCAGAAAAAATCAAGAAAGTTTTTTATATAGACAGTTTTTAATTTCTCCAAAATATTGTGTAATATCGATCTTTTATATCGATTTATTACAAACAATCACAGTTATATGCTACAGGTTAGAGGTGGTCCTTAGTTTAATACAGTTTTGTTAGGTTAAGGTTTGATAGACATTGTTACGTTAGCAGCTATTTATACGTTATTGGTCTTGCTTAGTTTCCTACTGCTGGGTTAAGAGATATAACAATATATCAATATAATACCATCGATATATATGTCTGAAACTTTATTAAGGTTTCCCACATATTTCACACATACGTAAAACTAAGTAATTAATAAAACGAATAATACAAATGATTTCCACTCCTTTTGGATGCGCCTTTTCGTAATAAATGTATATTAATTTACACCGCTAAATATACATTATTACTTATTTTCTTATAGTACTATATATATATACTATATATACTAATTGTCCTAAGACACATTTTTGCCACACCTGAGAAAATAACATATATATTATATAATACTTTTTATATTTTGTGAGTGACCGAATAATATTACGTATTAATAGTATTTTTCAACGTAACTATTATTTATGTTCTATTATATTATACTAGCAACATATATGGGGTAGAAAATAACTCTCAGTCTAGTATGTTTATTTTCCCTCAATCACAACCTTATAATTACCTCAATTTTGAGATAACGTACTCAATATAATAATATCAATATGTGACTTTTGACTCTCTCAATTTCGCTATTTATTATTGTTATATATATATATATATATATAAGGATTTCCAATTAGCATATAAATCAAATATAATAACTTTCCAACACAATATAACTTAATTTATATTTTATTTTCCTATATCTTAATTTAACTAATACCAATCATGTTTCTGGGATGTAGTATTGTAAAAATTTTACAGATTCTGAAATATGTGGCCAAAGTTTCTATATAATACTTAATATATTAATTTTGAGAGTAATTCAAACAAAGCATTAAATAGTATAATATAAGGTGCCTATGTACACTGCGAAAGACCCTCATATTTCATAATTTTATCTATGATGTTGATTTTCAAATTATATTCTCGTAATCTATACTATTTCGCTTGACGGTTGTACTTTTTTAATACTGCTCTCGACCTCCTTTACTTCCTAATTTAATGTTCCGTAATAGTCCAGAGATGATACAGATCATAATATAATTTTTGCAGAATAATGAATCTGTTCGAATGAATCGTATTCTCTCTATTTGAGAGTTTCGCCTTCTGATCATATTTCACTGATGACAGATAATTCTCAATTTCCTTCCAATGTAATCTCTTACGAAGTTCGGAATGCAGCTGTGATGATGGCATTTTTGCATTTTTTACGTTTGTAGATTAACATCTTTATTTGTATGTATTGTAATATGTTTTATTTGTTAATACAAACTTTCAATTAGTACAATGCTATATTATTTGTTCTCACAAATTAATCTCTTATTATCTCTAGATTAGTGCTACTTATTGTATTTTATTATGTTATTTACGGTTAAATGTCATATTATTATTATTATTATATAATATATGATAATATTTCAAGCCATATGTATATGACAGTATATAGTTATTAATAATAATATTATATATTATTAATTAATCTATTACTCCATAGTGTAATTTATATTAATGAAAATTTTATTATATAATAATTACCTATTACTTATTAAATTATTGTTATTACTTTATTCATTATTAACTCTCATTCCTCTATTATAATCTAATATGGCTATCTATTGCTAACTATTTAGGTACTTATTCATTTTCCTATGTCTGTGATTTTATTAATATCTCTATTTCTCTCCTTCTATATATATATTTTCTTGGATTTACTTGTATTATTATTATGTATTATTTTATTATTATTATTAATTAGTTAATTATTAATTTTTATTATATTATATTATATATTGGATTATTATTTATTATTATTATTATGTATGTGAAACTAATTAACAAAACTATTCTACGTAGACGATGTATATTGTACGTTAATGGAGAATTTAAGTGCAGGTTCAGAGATGTTTCATATTATTTATTCATTTATTCATATTATTACGATAGTATAGATGAATAAATATATTATGCATTTAACAGGAAAACCATTGACATTTGTTTGAAACAATAACTTCTGATAAATGACTCAAAGATCATTCGGAACCTGTGAATCAAGCTATTTTGTGTTGAAGCTAGTTTATAGTTGATAAGTAGAAACTCTTGGAAAGAAATTAAATAAAAAAAGTTACATGTTAATAAAACTATTCTCCAAGAACTCTGCTTCATGTGCTCCGACCTATACATAGCTTTCAGTAACCGAAAAGATGAAGAACCAGAAACATTTAGGTCCATGAAGCCAAGAATCAAAAAATAGTTCTTGTGTGAAATATTGCTACATGATCATTGACTCTTTTGTGCACTCCCATCCTAATCACGTGCATAGGTTAATAAAACATCGACATAATAAAATTGCAAATATTGTTGTTATCTTTGAAGGGTAGTTAGTGAAAGAGAAAAACCAATGGATAACCGATTTTCAAATGAACCTCTGAACAGATAATGATATATAATCGTGCACAACTCCCAATATATACATATTAAACCTATTATATATATATATATATATATTAGGCAAAATTCATATATTATATAATATCTCCATAACCTCAACTCTCTCTAGATTAGCCACATCCATGCCATTAATTCCTAATGTTAGTAACAAATACTATATATAAACTATTTAATCTAATCAAACAGTGGTAAATTATATATATTAAATTATATTCTTAAATATTATTTAATTAAATTAATACTATTTGTTAACTAATATTACCTATTATTAATATTACTGCTCAGCTCAGTAACCGTCGTTTATATTAATTTGTTGATAAATTTCAATTATATTAAGTATTATATGTATTAATATGTATTATATATATATATTAATATTAGTGATGCAGTGCTAATAATTAAGAATTTTAAAATAATCATTAGATTGAATATTTAATTTTCTGCTAAATATACCACGTATGATCTCTATATTGTAATAAATATTTCACTCAGATATTTGTAAGATACATAAATAATACTAAAGTTAATTTTAAAATTCCTGAAAGAAGTAACAAATTCAAAAAATAATCTAAGATATCCACTATATAATATCTTTTTTTTATTACCTTACTACAACTACTTTTAAAATTTTATTTTGGATCTAATTAAAATTTGGATATCACTAATTAGTTAGCTGTGCAAATGATTTTCTAATTTACATCGCTTTTAATAATCTAGTAGAATTCTTATACTATTTCCTTAAAAATCCTCTCAAATTTACCCAAATTTCCAACTATAGTATATATTCCAGTGATAGGGATTATTAATATTTTTGGATTCATCCAAAATATCCCATTTTTTATAGTTATATAGATCTATCACTTATACAGGAAAGGTAGATTGATAATAAGTACCGCTAGATTATATAGAGATTGTTAGGTACTATATATATATATACTATATATATAATATATATATAATTATTATATTTGTGGTGATAACTATAGTATATGTATATGGTGAAATTTTGATAAATCACCCGGTAAGTTGTAATTTTTATAGTTGGTGGAGTATATAATATATTTATTTTATATTATATATATATATATATACTATATATATCATATATATATATATATATATAATTATATATATAGCATTGTTTACTGCATAAATAATGAAATATGGATAACAGTTTATAATTTTCATATCAAAATATATATGAGTATTGTTATAATTGCATAAATATATGAAATATATAAGAAACTGATTCAGTTTTAATATTAATAAGTCAGAATATTTATTTTCTCAAAATTATCGTTTATGTTTGTTTACCAATATATTGCATGATGTACTATATTATATCATTTATTCATTAGCATTTATACCAAAGTATGCATACTTGTGTACTCCTTCTAATATATTCACATCAATATACGCTTGAGTATGCATATTTCTGTTAATTTATTGTGTATGCATGCTTCTTAATACATAAACACTAAAACATATAAACCATCCCTTACAAGCTTTAGAAAAGTCCATGCTTAGATTATTATAGGTTAGGTTTATCGTTATGGGCAGGTTATTTTAGGTTAGGTTATGTTAAGTTGGATTAGGTTCGTGCTGGCCAGGGAATTCCCTGCTACCTATTTATTGTACATTTTATTAAATAATAGTTACACCAAACATGCTCTAAACATCCTATTAAAGTAGCTTTGATTAATTCAAAACTGTTTTAAATAAAATTAATTCTCTTATCTTTCAATTAGAAACTTCAAAGATTGGAAAAATTGATTTAACAGTGTTATCTGCCATATAGCTCATTTTGAATTTCAGAAATTAATATCAATGCCCACTCTTCTTTTAATTTATTAAATAACATTCTGTTAACAGATGGTTCAAAACACTATGCTATCTAATACCTTAAATATATGTTTTTCAAAGTTTAAGAAAATAGGCACCTCGAAAGTCACAATCTTAATAGCAGTTATGAAAATTGGGTACATAATCTTCTTATATGTAGGGTTTGTAAATGGTAATTAAATTTTGATAATCCACTGCAAGAAAATTAGAGTTGTTTTGGTCGAATTAGTCCTGATGAGCGTGGTTTACGTCAACTGACTCACCCCATCTATTTATATTCAGAAAATATTGTTTTTGTTTATACCTTGTCTGTAGTAGTTATCAAAATTTTTCACAGTTAACTGATATTTTAAGATTCATTGGAGACGATAGAACTTAAATATCTAAAACAGTGAAAAGTAAAAAAAATAAAAACAACTGGTATTTATTATTATAATAATAATAATTATTTAATATTAATAATTAATTATAGATAAATTTGATTGATGATTTTGATGGTGTATCTAATTTAAATTTTAACGAACAAATATTTATTTATAAGTGTACAAGGAAAATTTTATTATTATTATTATTAATATTATTGTTTTACTTTTTTATTTATTTTTTTTATTATTAATTTGAGTATATTAATTATTTTATGTTTTTAAATAATAATAATATAATTAATTATTATTGAATTATTTTATTAATATATCAAATTTTATTTCAGTTTTTTTAAAGACATTATATGAGTTATTATGAAGATACTTTCAGCCTTGTATTGTGAACTATCTTTGATATTTATTATATTATTCATTAATTTCCTTTGGCTATGTTCATTATGAACAATATTATTTACAATAAATTTATTCATTTTAAAATATTAATTAATTTTTATAATTAAACCTATTTATATTTATATTTATTTAATATTAATATATTATTGATTATAAAATCGACTGTCAAATTGACCATTAAATATAATGGGTGAAAATGATTATATCTATCTTCCTTATTTTCAACGAATAATTAGCTTTCATGTGAGTTTATCTGATAAAATATATATAATGAAAAGTTTTCGTATATAATTTCCATAATCTTCTATTTTCCAACTAAACATTCTCAATATTTATTTATTTCACATGGTATAAAATAAAGGAGAAAAATAGTTCTATAGATTCCTTTTGAATTTTTATTTAAAAAAAAAAAAGAAAAAAAAAAAAAAGATATTGAAACAAACGAACAATAAAAATAATAAACTTAAATTTGTAAGTTACTTTCAAATATTTATGGATGAATTTGAAAATTTATTTTTAACGTTATTAAATAACGTAGCGTCAATCTAATTAAAATCTTGCTAATATATAACTATATACTAATTATAATCGTGTTTACGTCGAATTTTTTATACAGCCTCAATTTTGCTCTATATCTATATTATTAACGGTTTTAGAATGATTTTTTTTGGTTTAGTATCTTATCAGCATACTACTTATCCTTTTCAAATCATTTCTAGATGTTTTTTTTGGATTAGGGATGGTAAACTAAAAGGTCACTCTTCAACGGTGTAAATTTTGAGTCTCTCCAGAAAATGTGTGGATATATTTCCTAAATTTATACTTGTAGTGCCTTGACTTAGGAAAGAGAAATTCCATGGATTCTTAACCGAAGCAAAGACCTATTATCTCCCAGACAGGGAATTTATATAAAGTTAAAGAAATTATATATATATTGAAGATAATTTGTAAAAATTCCATGATATTAGAGTAAGTATAGAACTCCTCAAACTAAGATGCTCTAGGTATATTTATACCTCAACGTCTAATTTATATATTAAGCATGTTTGGTTATAATAAAATAAGTTTCTTTAATATATTTATATATTTATAATTATGGTTCTGCATATAATCAACATTTTTAATTTTATAGTAATGCCATTATTTTTATGTCTATTGATATGTTTAAATTGTCTGTTTATTTCATTTTTTCTTTAATTAATTTTACTTCCCTATTTAAATGTGATTAATTTATATCAATTTAATTCGTTTATATGGATATTCTACTATATTTCATTCCTTTTTATACTTATCTAATATGAGTATAGGAAATTATCTAGTGAAAATAGATATTATGCAGGTAAGATTTTTTCATATATTATTAACATTTGCTTGTTGATTAGCTGACAGTTGATTTCTTTTGATAAAATTAATATTATGAATTGTAATGAAGATTATTTCTAATTTGAATTCATCTGGTAAAAGAACTATATATATTATATATATATATGTATGGAACTAAATAATATTAATTCGATATTATTTATTTACAAACAATTTATATATTAATTTATTATATATATATATATATATATTATATTATATATATATATAATATATATATATATCTAAATATATTATATTGGTAAGTTACTTAACGCTCACATGGAACGGGAGCTCGGATAAAAAAAAAAATATCCACAGGTAGCCTCTATGATACAACAAATAGATGTTTTAGGGGCGAAATAAATTTTTTTCCTGACCTGACCTGACCTGGACTGACCTTGACCTTGACATGACCTGACCTGAACCTGACCTAACCTAACCCTAACCATAACTTATACTAACCTAACCAACCTAATTTCGTCCCTAGAACAGGTAAAAAAAAAAATTC
>JABUQX010070162.1:0-36593 GCA_015478945.1 Trachelipus rathkii | reverse complement strand
TGCTATTTTTGAAGACATATAATTTATATTTATATAATATATATATATATATAAATACATATATAGATATACTTTACCATAATAAATATATTATTATACATATATATATTAAGTAATATTATGTAAGAATATTATTAAATAATATTATAAATTACTAATATATTATACCTATATATATTCATAATATTATATATATAATAATTAAATATATATAAATAAATTATAAAATAATATATATATATATATATAATATATATATAGATATAATAATATATATATTATAATTATAATATATATATATAATATATATATATATATATATTTTATATTACTATATATCTATATACTATTATACTATAATAATATCTATCATATATATATACTACTCTATATATATAATTATATAACCAATATATTCAATCATAATAACTATACTAAATCTATTCTCTCGCTTAAGCCTTAGACGGATCGAAACCGGTATTGCGCCGATCCCACGAGTAATATTCATTGGTAAATCTTTTACCGGGAAAAAACGAACTCCCAGAGTGTTGTTAAAACTCTATGTTATTATCTTGAATGTCAGTAAAACATAAAAACAACATTAAAAAAATATAAAATAATAAACCAGAGAAAAATAAATCCATGACACTATCCAACGACCGTCACGTCTGTGTAAAAAATGGCAGCCCTGATCCGACCGACCACCCGATAATAATTATATATTACTTAATATATATAATATATACTAATAAATATATATATATTACTATAAATTATATAATATATAACATATATATATATAAATAAATTCATCTAAATTAGTAGTTACTAATGAATATACCTATAAATACACCATACTATACAGGGTAAAACAATACTCAATCGTTCCTCTAGAAAAAAATACAGGTTTTTTCGTTTACATTATTCTTTTCTTTTTTTTCAATAATTTCTTTTCTGCACGTTTTTTTATTTTTAAAAGCCAATTTTTTTTTAACACTTTAAAACTTCCTTATCACGAGCATTCTTCTGTTTTCTTTGAAGCAGCCACGGAAAAAGGAGGGCCTCTATATAGCCATAGCTACTTCCCTACCAAGTACATATTTTAATTTCTACTGGACTAATTAAATTATATTAGAGCCAGTCATCTATAACACGTACAATTCTACTTTCTAAACAATAAGACAAATTACTTTGACACTTTCTTCAAAACCAAAAAAATTATAGTTTAATTCCAATACAATATAACATATATACTATATACATAATAATAATATAATTACAATTAAATAACCTTATAAAATATTAATAGATATTACATATAATAAATAAAATAACGTACTTCCTGTATAAAATAATATCGAAATATATATATAAATAAGTAGTACATACGGCTATCCTTAAATATTATTCTTTCTACCATCAACTTATAGCCACCAAATAATAGCCGCCCTACTTTGCTTACAATCCTCTATCCCACCTCTCTGTATTCTTCTCTACAGTAGTAGTACTAACTGCCATGCTACACATCTCCACAAAACTAACAGACTAGCCTCCCAATCAAACCCGTTCCTCTGCGCCCACCACAATTTTATTTTTCTTCCCTTTTATCCTCCCTCGAACCTCAATATTTAAGCACCCACTAAACCAATTTGTAATTTCTACCAAAGATACTATTATGTTCGTTCGTCTGCGAGCAAAAATTAACCGCTCTAAGAGATGCTTGCCACCATCCACCGACTCACCAGCGTAACGACGGTGCGGTTAATTCCTCTGAACGTTCCTTATCCCTCTTGGGCATTCCCTCAAGACTCTGCCGAACACTTTGCCATCGATAATTGGCTGAACTTGCACCCTCCGCCTTGGTAAAACTTAGCTTTCGTTCTCGATCTGCTCACTCTCAACCTCAACCTTTTATCCCCCTTGCTCGAATCGCTTAGAAAGGAGCTCCTCATGCCTGTACCGAAGAAGGTGGCATAACCCCGGGTCCAAAACCATCTATCTATTACCTACCATCGCCCTTTTTTAAACTGTTTTTTATAAAATTCCTCGAAATTCGTATTCCTCAAACAATACTTTGAAAATTCATTGTCCATAAACTGTCCTCTTATCTGTGCGCGACTTGCATCGTGTATCGATTTCTGCGTATAATAAAAGAAATCTCGCACTGAGCTAATCTTCTTCCTTGCCTCTCCTAAACCTCTGGCCCTCTCCTATTTAGCATTTAAGTAATCTTTATGACTTATATTAAACTTTGATATGAACCTTTATATAGTAATAACAACTACGTGAGATCGCACAGACATATTCTGTATCTATCTAATGTGTGCAACAAATTAAATTACATTATGATTTAAAAGAACATTTCTTTGCTTTTCACATATAATTACCTAACAACCTTCTTAAATAATTAAAACTTGCAAGTTATCATCTATTCACTATGATATCAAACGTTTACCGTTTATCTTACCATTTATTCAAAGACGTCTTTGATATAAGAATGATTGAGCTGAGTTTTTAAGAAAATAATCAGTTACATTAAATACTGACTTGCGGATTGTCTCTCTTCAACTTAAATAGTTTATTATCATTTAAAACATTTGATACACATAACGCCAAACACTTTACCTCAAGATACATTTCTCTATGTCCTTTAATACTAAGATACCTTATGAAACGTAGTGTTATATAAAACCCCATAACTTTCATTATACCATTCCAAGTTTAGAGAACTATTACTTACTTTTATATTAAAAAATGATGTAATTATGGCATATATATTATCTTTAACTAATTCTTGGGGTCTTGTGACCTCTTGCGTCACCTAACTTCCACACCTTTGAGCGCAGACAAAAGATCCATGCTTCAACTCTTCATACACTTATGCTTTCTGATGGAACCATTATTCCATTAACCACTTCTTCTCAATAGTAACTTGATAAAAAATCCTGGAATTAAAAGTATTTATATACTGGATGGTGAATACTTTAATGAGATGCGATATATATAAACACTCTACCATAGAACCTATAATATAGTTAAAAAACGTTTTTATAACTCACTCAATCTAATAGTGGATATATATATTATAAAAAGTCCAAAAGCTTTACGTCATCCCACAGGACGTGACTCAATAGAACATCGTAAAAAAAAACTAAAAAACAAATAACATGGATGAACTGATATGTATATTTGAAATGATCTCTTCTTTAAATATTGAAAAGCAATACCCTTAACTAAAATACTTTAAAACCACACTAATCTATGAATCAACTTTTAACCTAACGTATTACACATTAATAAAACCTTCTAAAACCGCCTCTAACTCTAATACCTCCTTAAACAACAGCGTAATACCTTAAAACACAATATCTTATATCCGCTACTTAAACTTAGCACACCTACCAAATAAAACCAGTATACCTAAAAAAACTTATATCAGACTAATACTACACCATAAACGTTAAGTCTCTAAACTTATTACAACATCAAATTATACCTAAATAAAACCCTACACAACTTATCTTTTAACGTAATTCTTAATCATAATACGCTAATCCTACCCGCCTATTTTCCTGTCGCAAACCCATTTACAACTTATTTTTTATATCACTGTAAAACTTTTCGAACCATTCTCCAGTTGAAAACCTATCAACGAATTCCTATAGAAGACTATACAAATCTACAACTTTATCATCGTCTCACTACCAATATGGTCTATCTTCAACACATATCATTGACCTACCTCTATCATTAAATCCTGTATGGTTGGAATATATATAAAATAAAGTAATGTTTCTTCGCAACGATATCTAGCATCAGCCCCTTCATTTATCCTAAGCACATATTTACTTATAATCTACCTCACCTGAATTTAAAAATCTGCACAATCCACACTAAGTCTAACTGATTAATAACTAATACAACTCTAATTACAATATAATAAATAACAATCTAAAATAACCCATTATAACTTATGTATTCTAATACGTAGATTATCATTAATATATTCTCTTCCCAATCCATTTCGTACAGCCGTAATGTTATCCGCTCTTATATACAAACTTCATGTTCTTAATTAAAAACCTTCTTACTCATTAATATTTCTTAAATTCATTATTAATAATAATATTAAACCAATATGTTTTTACAAAAAAACTTCTTAATAAGTTTATACAAATCGATATATACATACTAATAATATTATAATACTATATTAAGGAGAGTAAATCAAAGATTCTATTATAAGATGTTTTTGATCTGAAAAATACTTATGCTATAAGATATTGATACCATAATAATAATAATAACACCTATATTACGTATATTCTATAATATCATATAATCATTATGTTATATTATTAAAAACTTTTTAGTTTATTCGAAAGTTGCTAAACTGGTTGAAAAATTATGCTTTTTTACAATTAATATAAATTAGATCTAACAATATTAATGTTTAACTTTTTTAAAGTATAATTATTTAAAAATAATATTGTAATAAAAAATCCACTAATTTGATGTACAATTTTAATATCTTTTGTATTAAACTCGCAAATTCATCAAATCTTAACAAACAAATACTAGTGTGAATTAGATATATATTAAACATATTAAAATATCGTTATTAATATAACGTGCTATTATATCATATATAATATCTTTATTAAATAATTAAGCTGTTCAAAATTATACTCTTGAGAAATAAACCTTTAACGTTTAAAAATTCTTTTTTCAATTGAAGACTTCAAGTTGCTAAAACTAAAGTTACTAAAGTTACTTTATTTAAATGGAGATGTCAAGTAACTAAAATTAAATTTACTTTACTGGAATGAAATCATAATTTTATAAACTCAAAATTATTCATATCTTTATTCAATTATTATAGTTTGGAAAAATAATTATTATTCATTTATATATCTGTTATCCTAATTATTATTCTATACTGCTTATAACTCGCAATTGGAGATGAAGGCGGTTCTCAATCTGTTAAATTGCTTTGTCTGCTTTTTTGAGAATTCTGCCTCTATTATATTTATATTAACTAATTCATCAATAATTAACATACAAACAATGCCTTCGTTATTTCATACTATTAGGTTAATTTAACTTAATCATACAACTAATTCATACTCTTATACATCATTACACTAATCTTATATCAACCAAAAAAAACAAAATAATCTAAGAAAAAAAAAGTGTTGTCTTATTTAACGTCAACATGCTTCAAATCTATCTATACCATAAAATATAATAAACTCTTTATATATATATACCATTGAGTTTATTAAACTTATACTTATACTATTTAAAGTTACTAATAATTATCAATCATATATATACATTTCATTATACAGTATTATTTAATATATCTTTAAAACATTATATAAATAACTGTCATTTTATATATATAAATACAAAACTTTTATCAATTTAAACTATCGGTGGTACTAAGCTAAACTATATATACTACTAGAATAATCATAGGTAGTACTCTCAACTAATATAATCAAATTCTAGTTATTATACAAAAATTTTTATAAATTTTAAATGTATTACAATAAACGTATCTGTATGCTAAGCATTCATTGTCCTACTAATCAAAAGCCCTCTTTATAGTGGTAAAGAGATAAAAACACACTCTGCTAAATATAATTAATGCATAAGTCGAACAAACTGTGTAATCAAGATTTATTATATAATCATCATCTATTATTTAAGATACTCTTCCAGTCAGATACAGAGTTATCCATAATAGTTGAACCCACAATAAGTAATACTGTGATAAAAGAAATAAATTCACTAAATAAATGGTAACTCTCGTTCCTAGTAAATAATCCACACCGCCTAAAATTAATCACATATAGGAATTAGTGTGTTATGCAGTAAACTTATCATTAATTTCGATGCATATATAAACAAAATATTTTGTATTACCCTAAACGTATAGATCAGAATAATTAATATAATACATAAAACAATAAACATGTTATGCGTGCATATGTAAAAAAAGACCTCGCTAGAATCGTTTATTGATAAGTTTATTGGTAAGTTTATTGATATGATACACTTGTACTTTACCAAAACTTCTTGTCCTTCACTATCACAAGGAATTACGTATTATGAGTAGTAATTAAGAATATATCAATAAAGCATCAAGATTCGGAAATCTAAGATCTTTACTTATTAATTAACTATTTCCAATTGAGCACTATTACATTTAAACTTTATCTGTTAGTATAATACTTAAGAAATAAATACATCAATTATCATACAGAAGGGATGACTTTTTTGAAATAACAATAAACCTTTATATTTATCCTCCTAAAATATTAACACGGTATCTAAGATTACTTAAAAGTTTATCATGCATTGCCTATACACAAACTGCCTGTTTAAATACAAATAGAAAGCTGTTCGTTCAAATACTGACATTGATCCAAGTCACCTTACCCACCAACCCAAACGAGTCTTTAGCAAAGTAATTTAGCTCCCTATATAATTGGTGACATCCACTGTTTTAGTGTGGTAGACACCACCACAGCTTAGTTGAGTAATACTATGAATCAATCAAACTCATAACATCATATTCTGCAGATAGTATAAAAAAACAAAGTCAAAATAACACAAAAAATGAATGAAATCCAACAAAAAATGATAAACAATCCTTTAACACATTACTAAAAAAAATAATATTCCAAATCAAACACTTCCACACCTTTTCCTATTAGGGAGAACAACCCATATACACATAAATTTGTATATAAAATATCATTGTCAAGATTATATATTATGTGCTTTATAAAACCTATTTATCGACGCACCTAAACTTTTTCATATATTATATTATACTATTCAAAATTTAAATTATATACTTGAATTCTTATTAATATATACTAGCTCTTCCATCATTTGTGCAGATAAAAAATGCGTTATTCATACAAATACCAGTATTAGCTATTAATAAGACTTACCCGATTTAATTCAGTTACTATATAGTAACATAATTACTTCTCCTATCAATAAACTTCTGACGTTTTATAACTGTAATATCTTTCTCCAATTTGATTAAACATTGTAGTCATATTAATGACTTATAAAAGTTATTAATCTCCCCAGAAGGTGCCAGATAAATCTATACGCTCTCTATATTTCTGTTATATCATAAACACTATAAATCGCGTTAACACTAAATCTCTATCAATCACATATTTTCAGACAATAAACTTTTGTCGCGTAACAATAGTATTACTTTTTATAGCCCATAATATAAACTTTCCATGTCAATACTAATTCCACCGTTTTTTATGTATAATGAAAAAGAAACCCATATTTTTATTTAAAAAAAATAAATTAGAGTCTCAAATATTATTAAAAAATATAATCCATTTTAATTCTAAAGCTTTATGACCCCCTTCTATAACATTATAAGTTAAAAATATCTTCTACTAACAGAAATGCTTATTTCTGTTTCATTCTAATTATAAATTCTTGATGAAAAAAAGCAACACTTTCTTTATCCAGAAAAATTCGACAGAGAAATTTTTAATTATAACATTTTAGTGACCTAGGTGTACACAGAAACACGAATTACTATTATGGTACTATCACAATTCTGTACGATATTAAATTTTTCTAATATAGTTAAAGTTACCATAAGACATTTACCGAAGCTTAACAGTCTTCCTCTATGTATATGAATAAATCATTGAGTAAGAATATAAATTTAACAATACAATATATAAAAAGACAATTAGTGGATGATCATTAGACCTTCTCTAATTTAAGGCAAATGTTATATATACGAGTCTTACTACTAAATAAAAATATGTTCGAGTAATGAGAACAACATTTGATTCTATAATCTCTTACTTTTTAATAATGTAAACACTTATAGTCTACACTATATGCAATAATAAATATATATAAATGAAGATATATATTTAATCTTTTATCAGGATTATCTTTACATAAACGTTGATGTCGTTCATACCTTATGAGACGTATGGTTAACTAATGGAGTAAATAACATTATATAATTTAGATATAAACAAACTTCTTTAATATAAATAAAATATAGCTATAACTCTTTTCTCTGTGAAAATGCTATAATCTTGATCGATGTTAAAATGATATAAAAACATTCGCATATCTGCTAATCATTAAGAAGATAAAACTCCTATTTTATTTTGTGATAAAAACTTAATTCTCAATTGTTTTCTATCCAATTACTAATTTTATTAAATACATTGTTAGTAAATAACAGCATTTTTGTATATTATAATATCTTTATTTTGACATTTAACAGTTTCTAAATCGTGTGTTTATTGAGTAAAGTTTATATAATTTATTGTTTATTATAATATTACTACTGGAATAGCTTATTTAATAAACATTCCAAATATACTTTGTGATGAGTGAATATCTAAATGACACACAATAATGTTTTAATAAGAAGGATAACCATTTTGAAAATAATATATCGTTTTATAATTAAAAACTACTATAATCATTTGAGCTATTAATTACTATATGATATATATATTATTAATATTCATTCATAAGAATTCTATTGAATAACGTTGTGATTGATGATTTCATCAACAGGCCTAAATCAAATTTAAAGATTGTTTATTGTAGAAGTATAATTAACAACTTTACAATGTAATTATCTTGGATGTAACCAGTTATGCTCTATTTGAATATACTATTGTTTAATGGTATCAATCTTGTTTTATATATTAAACTTGTTAATTTATCAATCATAAAATTTTTGGTCTCTCATAAATAATGACTTTTGAGTTCATAGAGTGCTGATTAGCAATTTATTACCTTTATTTAAGCTTGGACATAGATTAAGATAATAAGTATTAATTTACTGTGTTTACAGTAATAAACTAGTCATTCTAATTAGGGAATATAATATTATGATCCCTTTAAGTTATGAGAGTGAATTTATTTTAGTTAGTAAATCTTATTATATTATACATGTGTTCAGATCTTACTACCACCGAATTTTATAAATAGCTAAAGTGTTTAAATATTGAGTTCTTGTGCTAGAGCTATATTAAAGAATTTATTGTTATAGATTAAACTCTGATATTTAATTTAAAAACATATTAACAACCTACAGAGTAAACTTTAATTATATAGATAATTTTATTATATAAAAATAACATAAGTCTTGTTGATGATGATACAAAAAATAATAGTTATAAGAACTTTAATATAAGTGATAAAATATTCTTTTTATATTTTTAATTTAATTTTTTCTCCAAACTTTATCACCCCATCAGCCATCCCTATTTTCTAAACTTTTTCCCCTGTAAACTAACCGTTTTACTATGAGACAGCGTTTCAATAAAGTACAATTGAGTAACATTTGTATGTAAGACGTTAGCATCCCCATTATACCTTAAAACTGAACACTAAGAATTTAACATTAACCAAAATTAAATTTTTCAATAAAGTACTTTTAATTTATGTTATCGAATAAACTCTTATTGCTAGGATATATTGTACAGAAGTATTCCTTTGAACATCAACAAAATATTTAATAGTATATTAAATCAAAGATCATTTATAACTAAAAATTAAAGGGAAACAATTTTAGTGATAAACCCACGAGACATAAGCAATTTTTATATGTTATATGTATCTTTAATAATAGAAAACACCTTCGTAGATGTCTAATATAAACTACTTTCAACATAACAATACTCAGATAACTAGAGAGCAGTCAACATTGAAACTATATGATTAAATATAACACTTTAATAAACTTTACATAAACCTTTAATTAACATCTTAACAACAAAAAAAACAGTATTACCAATGAAAAGCCATTATACATAAATCTTTATCAACTATAAACTTTGCCTCCTTAGGATACACTCTTCTACCATGAAAACGTTCTATATAGTATAACTTTACTATAAACTTCACATCAGACACTAAGAAGTACATAAGATACTAATACATTCAAACTTATAGGGTAATAAAAAATATAGGAGACCTTGCGACTTGAATACATATTATATAAAACTTTAAAAAAACTTCCATATACAAAAATACTTTTCGCCTATAACATTAAAACTTCGACATAAATCGAGTCATACAGTACAAACTTTAAATAAGAAATTGGTAATAAGTAAGCAAGTTATTTCATTAAAGGCTGAGATCTAGTCCTTCTCATTTCGAATCAAACTACACGAATAGTAAAAACTTGAGTAGCATAAACTTATCTCAAACAAGAGTAAACTGATTATTTTCTTTTATGACTTTTATATCATATATTTATATTTATTAACAATTTAAGTTTCAGTAATTTTCTTCAATATTGCTTACTATAATTCTAAGATAATATTAAATAAAAAAACTTATTCATTATATTCACACCATATGGTGATTTACAAAAGAACGCTTTATCCATCACTATCATACAAATCACATTATCTTTCTACTATATAGTACACATGGTGCACCTGCCATTTGACAAGACAAATAAACTTTTATATAACACTTTATATAAACAATTTGACCCACAATAAATCCTTTAAACGAACTATATACATCAACTTTTGAGACACCTCTAACTTTTAATATAAACTATTTACATAATATGTTTACATTAAACTTTAAATAACTTGTATATTATAACTTTACTATCAACATTTCATAAACTTTTACATAAAACTATATAAACTTTACATAAATAACTTTTATATATATAACATTTATATAAAACTTTATAATAATAACTTAACTATAAACTTTATCAATAACTTAGTTTGACATTATATCATAACACTTTTATATTAAACGATAATATAACTTATATATAATTTTATAGTATTATACTATAACAAACTTTATAAATAAACTTTTTATATAATAAATTTTAATTATATAAACTTATATATATAAAAGCCTTAATATAAACTTTAATTTAAATCACTTATATTAAACTTTATTATTTAACCTATAATATTAAAATAATTACATTATATAAACTTTAAATTAAATACATTTATTTTATAAACTAAATTTATTATATTATAAAAACTTACTATAAACTTTATATAAACCCTCTTATTCTAAAACTTACATCGTTATCTATCACCTTACATTCTATCTGATCTTTTAAACAGATAAATACTTTGCCTATTATATCACATTATCATTACCTATTCCCTTAAAAATAAAATAATATACTTTACCATAAATTTTTTATTATAACTATTTTAGCAATTATATATAATACTTTACATAATATACTTACTCAAATACATCTTCTCTCTCTATTTAACGCTCTTCACTCATCTAACATCTCCTCTCTCTTTCACACATCTCAATTACTTCTCGTTACCATTATTAAACTTTACGATAAACTTAAATTATAATAACTTGTATATTAAATAACTTCACATACAGTTTAATATACACTTATACAAAAACTTATATTGTAACTTTTATTATATAAAATCATTTATATAAACTTATATAACTATTTATTATAAATTTAATTATATAATACTATTATCATATAAATATTTTACATTTTTGAATAAACACTTTTAATTATAATTTATTAGGAAACTTAATATTAAAATATCATTTATATAATAACTTTATATACTTATTTTTTTAAAACTTTACTATAAACCTATTATATAATAAATATAACTTTATAATTAAAACTATATTTTAATATATAAACTTTACAGAAGAGAATTGGGATCTATCTTTAAACTTTATCTAAACTTATATATAATCTTTTCATAAACTTTAATATTAAACTTGAAACCCCCCTAACCTTCATAGTGTGGTAATGTTTACCGACAAAACGCCCATTAGAAGTGGTGATGAACTTGTCGGGGGTTCATAATAAACAATATTACATAAACAAATATACACTCAACGACTTTTATAAACACAGTTTGACTGAAGGAGAAACTTTAAATAAACTTATATATAAAACTTAATAATTAATATAGAAAAACAATTAAATAAGTAATAACGTTAATTTATATACTTTTTATATAACTTTATTATATAACTTTTTACATTATACTTTTACTAATAAACATATTACCATAAACGTTAAGATGAGAAGCCCTTTTAATATTAAACTTTATCATTAATTATCTTTCAAGAATTTATTAAATAATTTTATCTTTAATAAACTTTATTATAAGATAACATCATAATAGTACTCTTAATATTATATATCTTTATTTTTTAATATTTACTTTATTATATAATAAATCCTTTAATAGAAATAATATAATAATTACTACACTAATATATACATATCTAATATATTATCAACATGCTATTTTACATATTAAAATTCTAATCTGGTGAATATAACATTTAGCGATATTATCTTTGTTGCTTTTCAAGCCGTTATATCAAACACCTTATTATACTTGATAACTTTACCATAATAAGCTCTTACATGTACACATAAGAAATTGTACCATAACTTTAATATTAATATACCTTAGTAATTTAAAATTTCCTGGACAATAAAAATCCTAAAACTATTGTAATTATAAAACTTTTATATTTATAACTTTAAATATAACAACTAGTATTAATCAATCAAAATAAATAACACCGTATTACCAATAGAGAACTTTACATTTAAACTTTACATCAAATAAACTTAACACATCATGACCTCCATATTAACACAACCGGTATTAACAAAAAGAAGAATTTTAAACTATTGGAATAAGAGATGCAATAAAACCTACAGAACATATCATATAGTCATAGAAATTTGGTTCTGGATAGTTGTGAATAATCGTTATAAACCTACTACCTAGTAATATAATATAAAACTTTATTAAAAACTGATAGGAAAAGATACTATAAATCAAACTTTTTATATAAACTATTTATACCAAAACATAATAGAGTCTTATTTATAAAAGAAGAACAGTTTAAACTTTTACAAAATAACTACTAACAAAATATTTCCTAAATTTATATTTAACAAATTTAATATTCATATATAACTTTATTTTATAAATATTTAAATAATAAGTTCATATGTAATATTATTCTGGACTATATTTAGATACTTTTATATACAAACCCATATTATATAAACATTTTAATCAATTATTTTATAAATAATTATGTAACTTATATATAAATTCTTAAAAAAATTTCTAATTACTTAACAACTACAGCATGTATTTTTGAAAAATGTTCCGTTGTTTTCGGATTGATATTCTACTTATCAAATAGTCATTGGTATTTAAGTGTACTGCTTGCTGTAAATTGAGTGATAAACACTTGTTTTACACATAACCTCAACTATTATCAATAGTTCCTATTTTATATTATCAACCAGGTATAATACTAAAGAAAATCATCTAATAACATGCTAACATGATATATAAAACTAATATCAATATAATTTTGAGGCTAAAAAAATGCAAATAAAAATAAATAATAAAAAAAATATACTATCCAAAGTACATAAAACCTATTATGTAATATCGTAAGAGTTGTCTTATTCATATTCAATTGTTGTGAAAAGTAAGAAAATGAATTTCCAAATTATTACTTTTGGCTAAGTATATAGCAGCAAGTTATATTATATTATATAAGCTTTACATTCCAAGTTTATATAGACAAAATAAAATCATTATAATGTAAATAATTAAAACTATTCTTACATAAACACGCAGATTAGGTATACTAAACTTGCTATATATGGAATTTACCATAAACTTTAGCTAAACTTTACTAGTTAACTAAAAAAACGTCTTTTGAGAATTAAAATAAGCTACTTTTCTGATATAAAATCTGTTAAATGAAGAACCTTAAAACAAAATAAATACTGAAACATATTATGTAGCATTAAACCTTTGCTCTATATATGAGAGGCCCTTTGAAGAAATGAATGAGCAAAAGACTGACAGACCTACTTCCAGTTTCGAAAATTGAAAAAAACAAATAAAAAGCTAATTTTATGTGATATTGAACGTGAAAAATACTGTATTTTCACATTATGTAAAGAAATATAAACTGAAGTTTGAACTATTTATACCAAGAAGACAAACATAAAACATTATTTCTATATATCTTTTGCATATATAAAAATCAATTAAAAAACTAAAAAACCGATTTTCTACCGGTGATTGAAAAGCTTTAGTTTGCATGAAAACTTTCGTCGTACTTAATCTAATATTAACAGAATATTACCAGGAATTTATATTTGATAAAAAGAAAATACCACTTTCTGTAACGAAAGTTAAAAACAATTAGTATAAGATAATTACCTTCTAACAAACTGAATCAATTATTAATTATGTAAGTGAGCCTACTGCTTGTCACGAAAAAAAGTTCATTATTTCAAACTTTTTAGTAATATCTAATCGTCTAATAATAAACTAGTAATGGTTGTAAGTTTCCATGAAAACTTATTGAATTAAATGATCATATATTAAGTATCTATAACCCGATTTAACATATATATAGCGATTTACGACTAAGCAAAACTTTCTATAATCCAAACTTACATATATTATAGATTCGAATAACATATAAAATATTATCTTTACATGAAAAAACCTCAGCTAAAAGTGAACAACTATTTATAAAAAATATGAAGGAAAAAAGAAAAATAAAGAACTTTACAGATAATACACATCTTAACTATAAAATCGTTCTTCCTACTTATAAAGACATTTTAATAAATGACTAGTTAATTAAAACCATTTAATATATAAAAAACCTCAGCATCATCAGCTCCTTCTGTTCCTTCTCCAAAACTCAATAACTCCCTACACTTAGTATAACCTACATGAAAGAGGACTTACTCATGTAAACTTTTACAAAATAACTTTTAAATCAATAAAGGACTTTTATTATATAAAACAACCTTTATACCATATAGTAAACTTAGCTAATCTCTCCTTAATTATAAGCTTTTAATTCGTTCTAATCAATAATAACTCTAGACGTTAAATTGACCACAACCCTCCTTCAATAGGGCTCTATTTTAATTACTTAACTATATACAATAATAATACTTTATATTAACAATATTTATTTATATAATCAATTATATCAATGAAAGGTTATATGAAAATGACAATACTATTGTGTTTTACATTAAAAACTTTTAATGTTTTATGATTATAATTTAGAACTTTAGTATAAAAATTTTACATAAACTTATATAAAAGATTAAACTATTTATATATATATATGTAAATTTGTGGCATAACCTTTAATATATATAATAAGGTCCTAATAGCTTTTTTCCTCTCAGTCAGAATAACACCACCACCTACCGATCTTCCTTATTCAACATAATAATTATAAACATATTACATAAACGTTATGTAATAAATAATACTTTACATAATCCTTACTAAATTATAATGTAATAAGGCTAATTTAAACTTTTAATTAATATAAAATTTATTATATAATTATTAACTATTATATATTATGAATATACTTTAGATAATTATAAACATATTTCTAATTATAAATACTATATATATTATAATATTATAAAAATCATATATATATATATATACATATAAACTATTTATATATATTTATAATTAAAATCATATTTACCCATATAAAAATATATATTATTTAAACTATATATAGACCCAGCGAGTCATAACATTATTATAACTTAATTGTCAATAAATAACTATTATATATAATATAAACTTATAATAAACCTTTTACAATTAAATACTATTATATTTATGAGTATAAACTTTAATGTTATCTAGCTACTTTAATAACACACACCAAAATGCGTGTTTTTTTATAGAAATAAAATTATATAATTTTTAAATATAGATAAAAATTCTATCTAATATTTAATTATTTTATTCATGTTTTATATCTAGATCAAAGCCAATTACATTAAACTTGAGTTAAACATGTCTCTTGCTGTTTCCTTATACATAACCCTAAAATTATCCCTTCTTTATTGTAGAATTTTTTCAACTGAACAACAACAAAGACTTGGAAATGCCAGCAAATTTTTAAACTGATCTGAACCGTTTCTTTCAATGAAACTATTGAACACGGAACACTATTCATACTTTTCTTGTTGCACTTGTTATAAAACTTAATCTTCATACTACCATTATCTTACTTCAGTACTTATCTTACTTTCAAACAAATCATTCAAAAATCAATATTGGACATTGGAACCAAAACATCTTTAAAGAGTTTCTATTCTCCATAAATCCTTTCGAAGCGAAAAAATTATTTTTTTAATAGTTTTTTTAATGTACTCCAAAATTCCATTCCATATGCAAATATGAAATGGAGAGCAAAAGATCATTACATATTAGTCTCCAAATGCGGTTTGACCTTATTTACAACTCTAGAGATGGTGTCTAACGTTTATTAGAATTTTAGTACCTTTTCAACTGTGATTATCATTTCAGCTTCAAAAATATTTCATGTCAAATTAAGTCAAAATTAAAAAGATCAAGAAAATATTAAACAATTAATTAATAAGCAGTAATAATTGTTCATTTATTTACTTAAATGTGGATGCACATACATCTCATATTTTTCATTTCTAAATCTACAAACGTTTCCCCATTCCTCCAAACTCCATATAAACTCCACCATACTTTCATAATTCATTTCAAAGACCAAAAAATAAATGAAATGCAGTAAATCGGAATGTCTATAATAAAACTAAAATAATAAAAAATTAAAATACATTGTCACGATTTTTAAAGCCATTGCTAATTAATACAACATCATAAAAAGTTAAAACCTGAAACTGAAAAAAATAAATAAAAAATACCCCAAAACCTTTGCGATAGGGGTGGGTAGATAAATTTAGGGGGGGGGGTCTAAAAAGCATTACAAGAACATTTCCATTGTGCCTCAGCTATATTACAAAAACAAAGCATTAAGGAACCTGATCCATGAGAGGTGTGGCATTCTTAGTATATACTAAATACCTACTTCTTTATTCCTCAGAAATGTAGCTTGATGCTAAGAAGAAAAAAATGTTAGGAAATTTTAATTTATTACACATCATCAGCAAGCACAAAATTAGTGACATGTAAATGATGCAAAAAAAAAAAAAAATTATTATTAGTCATTTACTTTAGCTAATATTAACAAAGAATGCTTCAAACTTACAAACATTATGACTTCATTTTATTAGTACATGTTTAAATTTAGACAAAAATGAAACAATAAAGATTATGTTAGATCATTTAAGGGATTATTGACCGAAGATACTTACCCTGTTATTTATGTATCTTAAGATGAAGTCCAAGAGGAATGATTTGCCTTTCCTAAAAGCTCCCGCCACAGCAACAACACAAACATGTTTTTCTGCTATTAGTGGATTTAGTAGAATTTCTTCGAGTGCCTCTTCTTGAAGTTCAAAAATTCCGGTTTCATCATTTTGTATCAAAATTGGAACTGGATGGCCATTAAAGATCCCTTGGGAAAAAAAAAATTTGCATTCATTAATTGAAAGTCCACCTAATTATATTTTTATTACTTTATAAGAGAATTTATAGTTTCAAAAGGACAAATTTGAATAGTTTGAAAATAAATTTGGAGGAAATGGAGCTTCATATACCATATAGTAATATATATATATATAACTATAAATATCTAATATTTTAAAATATAGATAGTTTTCTTATAAAATATTTATATATATATTATATATAATTCTATTATTTATATATTATTATTATATATTTTATTTAAGGAATAATAATAATTATTTTAGTGATTGTTTAAAACTTATTTATTTATATTTTATAATATTTTTATTATATTTAGAATACTTATGTTACATTAAAAAAATAAATAAATTAAGATTTTATTTTACTAATAAATCTTTTATTATAGTTATTATATATGATGGTATTTCATATCTTTAATATAAATTTATCATTTTATAATATATATACTACATTTAATTAATATCTTTATGTATATTATAGTATATATTATATCGTATATAAATATATTATTTTTATATTTTATTATATAAATTTATTATTTTATATATTTATATTTTATTATTATATTTATAATATTAATTAGTATACATTGTCGTAAATTGCTATGTATACATTTATATTAATCTTATATACTGTAATTGTTTCCTTGTTAATAAGGAAAATTAAATATCGATAGTTCTCGGTTTTATTTGAGAAGGATATAGTTCTCTACAAAAATATATTATGATTTACGTAGCCCCTAATATATATGAAAGTATCAAATAGTATTTGTATATTTTATATTGCAACTGGTTTAACTTCTACTTGCCATATCTTTTCTAGTTGCTTCTCAGAAATTAGGGGAAATTTTCCTTTGTTACATTTTTCTCAATAGTTTATGGTTAAGGACTATTACATCTTCTATTGAGTCTTTTACACTGGTAAAATAAACAAGCATACTTTATTCCTTTCTGAATTTTGTTGTGTAAATGTGTTCAATCTGTATATTTATTACTATCTATTGTTTATATATACAATAAACACACTTTACAACAAACAGATAACACTTTATATCAGGCTTTCTTAAGCTATGTATTGCTATATAAGTATTATTAGGAGATATGCAACACTATATTTAAATTTTTATTGTATAATTTAGACTTGTTAGCTCAATTTTTATTTCATTTTATAACATTACAATATTTTTATTCACTTTTCTTGTGTTAAAAAATAAGCAAATCATTTTGATTTAATTTTTTGTGTTTAATAAATTTTGGTTTGGATATATAATACAAATTTAACTATTACAACGATTTCTTTATTTATAAAAAAAATGTTATATATTTATGCTCTTTATGTTTTAGTACCTGTTTACATTGATATTAATAAGACTAATTGTACATATCACTTCAAGAATAGGCCAATGTTTGTGAAGTATACAAGTTTTTGATATAAAAAAAATTATAAAATGTTTTTATTAAACTAAGTTGTTCGATTTCGAAAAAGAATAATGTAGTAAATATTAGGAAGTTTAAGAATTCTTGTTTAATCAATGCTTTTAAGTTCAAAATCACATATAAGGCTCTGATAAAAATTTGTTCCAATTAACCAAATGAATGACTTAAATAAGTGAAAAGGTTTTAAATAATGACACCATCTTGAAATCTGATAATGATTTAGCAAGATCACCACATTACAGTGGTTATATCAATTTAATTTCATAAAACACTCATGAAATAAAAGTACCACGCGTATCATTCACCAACGATTTCTGTTCCAGTTTACCCAAAGCTACTCTATATTTGAAAATATAATAGTATTAATAACTATTACAATATATATAATAATTCACATATGTATAACACACTTACATATACTATATATATATTATATAATATATATAGTATATATTATATATATATAATATATAGTATATATATATATAGTATATATACTCTATATATATCTATTACTATATTATATATAACAAAATAAAAAAAATAACAAACAATACCTCCATTCATATAATTTTAATTTCATGATGAGCAATTCAATGTGATTTACTGCTATTAACCATTATACCGCAATGTGACACACTATATATAATGACATATATATTTCGCTGCCATACAGAAATTTCTTTTTTGATTACTTATAAGCATTCTGTGACCAGAAAAAAATAAGAAATATCACCTTCTTAATAATTTTATGAATTTCAAAAGAAAATAAACTTAAATATTAAATAAAACTTCTTGAATTATACCACAAGAAGAAATATAAATTCTGTTGTTCACCTACTGATTGAAGATAAGCTAATATAAGCATTTTATTAGCTATTATTATATCATTATACTTCACTTCTCAATAATATTCACCTTTTTCATTTGTAATTTTCCAATTTCATATGATGTATTTCAAGGTGAAATTAATGATTCACTTCATAAATAATTACTGATGATAGGTGTGTTTATACCAGTGTTCTTGCCTTGAACTACAACTTATGGAAAACGTGACACAAAAATGAATATGAACGCCAAATCTTTCTTTATAAAATAATAAAATATAAATATATATAGGAAACATGTTAAGATTTATATATTGATTATACACAGTATATTTTAAAATCAAAAACTTTGATTTATATAATTTGCACTTACAAACTTCTACATAGTTCATGAATTATGATATACAGAACAAGCTAACATGCAGTAAGAGACTCCTAGACCAATCCTAAAATATAGTAGGTTACATTGAGTGTGGTATAGTTTTTCTAACATTGAATCCCAAGTACATCGAAAGATGTAATACTGGTAATATAAATAAACTATGTAGCTTAGCTCAAGATTTAGAAAACGAAAGAAGATCAACACTGGAAGGTGTAATTATTTAACGTGTTATAATACCACAAAAATAAAATAAAATCCTTACTAAACCAATATCACATCCTTCTGTACTCCAGACATCTTCAATATTTAAGTAAAAAATTTGATTGTTTATTTTATTGCCACAGTACTGCATACACTGCAAAAAAAATAGTAATTATAAAAAAAAAGTGCATATGATCCCATTCATCGGGGCAATTTCCACATTTTGAGAATCGCCTGAATGTGTATAACTCATATTCGAGTTTCATACAATGACTAACATTATTTTTTACATTTTTAAGGTACACCTGAAAAGTGGAATGTACTACTTACCCATTATGCACGGAAAATTGAATACACCAGACAATAATATACAAATAAATAAATAATGTGCAATAAAAAAATAACATACAAATTTTGATCTTAAAAATTTTTTTTTAAAGTTTTTCCATTGGAACATATATCCATCAAGCAAATAAGTTTTTATTCACAATAAATATTTCTTTATACAACATTCCTATCAATATACAAAAAAAATGGTAAATAAGTTTAAGAGCGCGTCTACCCCTTAGCAGTACCGATTTATCAAATTTTTGATAATCTTGTTACAGAGCGGTGCTTTACAGTTCTTAAACTCCATTCCACGAAAGCAACATTATACAATATACGATATTTTAACAAATATATGTGCAATTTTTCACATAAAAAAAAAATAAAAAAAAAAATAAAATAATAACAAAACTAAAGAAAAAAAATTGGGCTTTTCATATCTTCACAGAATTATTGCAAATTTCTAAGTAAATTATATAGGCAACAATTTTGCAGCTAGTGCATTATGTGTTAAATATGTTGCCTGGAACATGGCACAAATTCAAACATCTCAATTTCATTAGGTGCCCAACTCCTATACTTCTCAGTCTATATAAGACTAACAGCGCATCACTATTGAAACAGGAATAGGTCCTAAATCAAGAATCAACAATTATCTAATGGGGGGATCTTCCATTGATATTGGAAAGGTTTGATTTTGCAGCCTGCTGACTCTAACATTGTAGGATCCTATAGAAGCAGCGCTGTTCACTTTGGTTGATCTTTGCAATAAACCGTAACAAACCTTTCTTTTATTGAATCAATATAGAGACAGTTAGACAATACTCACTGTTTGCCAAGTACCTCCCATTTCATGTTACATAAATAGTCACCTTTTATTCGGTGGAGTGAATACACTCGGAAAGCATGTATTTACTTGCTGAAGTACCTGTAGCTACCTTTTCGCTCTTATTGAATATATATAGATGTTTTCGTTACATTATCTATGCCCAATTCAAGGAAAGAGGTTTTATCCAGACTCATAATGAATATCGAATAACTACCGTGTGCAAGATTCCAAATTTTTCAGAACTTTGCTATCTATGCATCATCACCAAACTTACAAAACATTACTTTTTATTCCCTCATCTATATCAATCATTTAATTGATTAAGAACAGAAGTGAGGCCCAGCCATAGACACCTAAGAGAAACACCAACTATTTACCAGGCTCCCTATTGGATAGATTGGACTATAGAGTGCCACACACGCTGTCTTGGTTTACACGCAGTCAAGCAAAATTTAGTTTTATAATAGTTAAGTAAAACTCCAAAATGCCTATTATACCATTCTATCGTGTGATTAATTTAGTTCGGTTACAACAATTAGCATGGGGATACTTCTGATCAACAAATTGTACTATGGATCCCTTGTTTAAAAAATATAATCAGCTCGATATGGCCCTCACTTCTAACGGTTCTATGAGATTTCATATCCAACAAGTTTAATGCGATCTTATCTCTTCCTGCCTTATAAACCCTGCTAACAATAATGCAAACTATGTTTTATCTCTACATCATAATTCCTTGTCTCTATATGTTGTAATATCCTCCTCCAATGATATTTCTTTTTTTCACAACCTTTCTTCTTGCACCATTCAAGTAATGCATGCCGTAAAACTCTAAAACTGGAACAAATCATTTTTCCAAATCTTATTACTACCACTTTTTAGATATATTTGATATAGGTGCTCAAATTTTTTATTTTTTTTTTTTGCTCATCATAAAACTATAGGTGAAAAATTTACTTACTGTCCCAATACTTATAAATGCTTACTAATCGTTTTGGAATTTTCTTATATTTAAAATTTGAATTCCTGCATGATTTTCCAGATTTGGATAAGCACTCATTAAATTCTGTCCAACTGTATATGTTTTAGAACTTGCTTTGCAAATTCTGCAGAAACCCTACTTCATATTCAAATGAAAATTGCAGCCCGTTTTAACGGAGTTCCATTCTTGGAAATGGATAGACAGTCACAAGTCAGTGCTGAGTACTAGTAGAAGTGTACGGGACATGTAGTTACGTTTTTTTTTTTTTTTTTTAGGAAGTCTAAAGTAACCTTCACTTTTTTTTTAGTGATATACTATAAGTTACCTCAAATGAGCAAGATCACATTTTCTAATGGTTCTGTATAGTCAGTAAACCAGTCTTCTTCTCATCCATCATTTCAGCTCATTTTGCACCTCAGTTCCTGCTGCTAATAGGAATCTATATGAACATTACCATTAACAATAAAGACCAGATTAGAACAAGATCTGTTAAGTCATATTCCTTGAATAGAAGAAAAACCTAAGCTCAGTCTTTTAATCACTTATGTTCATGCAACTATGGTTGCAATTTTTATTCAGTTTAAAGTGAAGTGGGGCAATTGTTTGTTTCTGTTTCATTGTTTAATAAATTAGTACACTCATTGTTTCATCATCATATTAATACATTGGATAGAGAAGTTAAAATCATTTGAAGTCATCTCTAGCGAGATCCATAGGCACGCCAAACCCAATGGCCTGTGCAAGAAACAAGTTGAACAGGGACTTTTACTGCCAATTCATCATTAGAGCTTGTACAAACCGCTCTCTCTCTCAAATGGGAGTACAAACATCGTGGATAGTTTGAATCCTCATCTGGCAAGTACAATTTGAATGCACTTTGATGCCATATTCCAGTAGATGTCGGTTGATAGTATATACCGATATGTTTATTGTATCCGCAGATCCATACCATTTAGAAGTGTTCAAGCCCAAAATAAATGTTTTTTTCTTATGGCTTAAAGTTTACTCACACAATAAGACTCCCCTTGACTTCAAAATTTGCAGATTCACAAGGTATCAAGAAAATGACAAAAACCAGGAAACATCCACTCAAAGATGCTAGTTGGCAGGCTAACCGTTGAATGCTACAGAGATACCTAATAGTGAAAGTTTGCACCTCTACTGGTTTGAATGTGATATTTAAATTATTGGAAATTTTAAGTAGCACCTTATATGCACATGTGCTACTTTCCAGTCATCAGTAGCTCAATAAACAAGTGATGTTAAACATTAAGTGTAAAGCATAAGCAAAGCTATTGCTTCCTTCTTTAGCAATTCTAACATATGTACCATCATGACCTGAAAATTTATTGGTTTACACAATTAAGTACTTACTTTTTTAATTTCTTCAAAATAATTTGTAGGGAAACAAGATCTTCTAAAATATGTTATGCATGACCACCAGACTGGAAATTATCATCATCTCTGGCAGTTGTGAATATTTAAGCAAATAAAATATATTTAACATATTTGCCAATTCTGCAAACAAAATATCCAATTTATTATTACTATCTCAATTGGACCAGTTTTCATATTTTTATTTTTAACTTGTGGAAAAACAAATTTCTTCAGATTCTTGTTACAATTCCTTCCTAGATTAATTATGCTTGTTTCTTAGAGCTTGATCTTGATGTTTTAAGTTCATTATTTCTACGCTTTTCCTGTACTATGGCTATGATTTTGTCGTTTCTGAGTTACTCTCCTTGAAATCTTATTTTTTTTTTTTCTCTCTTCTCAATCAATTTGGTTATATACTTCTAACATATTCTCTGAAATGCTGTAAATGAAAATTCTCCAAAACTGTTAAATCTTCCAAGGTTTCAAAATAGTTTTGATATTTAAATTCCCTTTCCCAGCCAATCCAAGTAATGTTCTGAATTTGTTATAACCTCCAGTTTTCGAATCTAATATCTGTACCTGATTTTCAATTAGAGCTGGTTCATAAGTTGCATTTAAATTACATCAAATTATATTATGCCTTTACTTTAACATTCCTACCAAAAGTTCACCATTTAAACCAGTACTTTTGCCTTAAAGAAGGAAAACATCTGACCTTCCAGCTTTAGTTAAAATCAAAGTAAACATTTAATTATTAACTGTTTTAAAATAGTAATGCATTTCAGGATCACCATATAAAATACCTCAATAAATTTCAGGAAAGTTAAAATCACATACTAAACCATGCCTATTTCCTCATCGCTGCATGCTGACTTGATCTAACTTATCATTGCCATATCAAATTTTCAACTATGAACAAATCAGTCCTATTACAGTGATTAAAAATGGCTGGATTTTTATTCAAAAATAATTTAATTATACCTTATATATACTAATAACTAATGATCAAGTTTAGTGCTAAGTACAATTTTAAGTCTTAAAAAGCCACAATATTAATTATACAAATTACTGTTAATATAATTTTTGGCATTTTTCCTTAACCTTCAAAATTTATTCCCATTAAGCTATTGTTAAATGATAACAGATATACTGAATATTTGGTTATATTGGGTACCGATATATGGAACTAAATATACGAATATTTACTGGTAATATTGGCACATCCCGGAAGTAAATTAGAAGTAAAAGAGCTGATATCATAGTGAACATTATTAAATAGTTATGTTATAGACCATTCGATACTACTAATAGCGTGCCAAGGTTTTGGTCTCTTATCTTAAGACTTAATGTAGTTATATTAATTAGTCCAGCGAGCTAACACTATAAATTTTTGGAATTAAATATAGCAAAGAATTACAGTGAATAGGCTAAAGAACTATGGAAATTTTTTAACATAAGGACATTAGAGAAATTTATAAGACTTGTCCCAGTCAATAACTAAAGCTAATAGGATAATCTACCCAACCTAAATACACAATGTATTATATAAATAATTTACGTCTACTGGTTTCACATTAGGGGCCTAGTGTCTTTGCTTACTATGGCAGGTTTATCTTTATAATAACCATACAACAAACCTGCCATTTAGGAACTAATGCACCATCGATTACACTACAAACTCTTATGGAGGAAATAAAATATTTACTTCACCACTTATCACAGGTGTAGGTGGGATACAGGAGCGTGGAAGCTCTTAAATAGGCACCTTCCTAATCATGTCGTATCTATCGTTGTTCACTTTTAATCTCCATTCTTTAAGATTTATATATTTAAATTGGTTTTTATCTACCACATCAAAAAATAAAATAAACTATTATAAATATATAATCAAAAAAAATATTTTAGCCTCAACACTCATTAAAAAGTCATTTAATAAGTCATTTACATTTTTTGATGCCATCTATGCATTGGATTATACTATATATATATATATTATATATATACTATTATATATATTATATATATAAATTAATATATATATATATAATATATATTATATATTAAAGTATATATAGAGACTATATATATATATATAATTGATAATATTATTAATATATATTATATATTATGTATTATGAATTTATTTATATATATAATATTATAATACTATTAATATTTAGAAACTCATACTATATATAATTTATTGCCTCTATAACTTATATATTTAGTTATTTTATATAATATAAAATACTATCATATAATATTTAATACTAATTGTGTAACCTATAAACTTTCAAAATAAGTTATACAAACTATAGGTACGATAAATATACATTATATTATTATTATGTACGTATTATTATTTAGGCACATCATAAGGGAACATTAGGAACTTAGGAGACTATAGAGACAGTGTAAAAAGCCACATGGGCCTATCGCAAGACTGCCCCAGTCAACCACTACCCCAAAACATGCTCATGCAAATCACAAAGCACCCTAGGCTTTGTCAATTTGTCTGGTTTAACTAACAAAATACAACCCCAATGTTGGTGCTTAAGTCGCCTATACATCTAGATGAAATATAAAAATACATCGGATACCTCATATACAATACCAACAATGCATTAAAATAAACTATCAGGTTATGGGTACACAAATGACCAGTCTAACACCATAACTGCGCTGGTTTTATAAACTAAAACCCGCCAATTTGGCTTCGTCAAGTAATTGAAATTATATGATTACCCAACCCATCCATAAAACTATCCAACCGTTTCTTAAATGTGGCAATCGAGTCACACTCAACAACCTCCTCTGGCAGACTATTCCAAAATTTAACTACCCCGATTACTGAATGCATGCTTTTTTATATCAAATAAAATAAGCAATGATATATATCTTTAATTTTTTCTAATATATATGCTCCCTTGGATTTCACTCTGATCCATGTACTACTATGTAAAAATTGATTGGTCTCTACTGGTTATCAATTAAGAATCGTAAAATACTTTTGTTTAACTCTAGTGGACTTGTATCATGTCCCCCTCCTGAGATAATCGCTCTATATCTACAAGAAATATACATTCATAACATCTTCCAGTCCTGCTCCTCATAGCGTCTTACCCTCGAATCCAGAAAATCATCCTTGGTGTGCTGTGACGTGCACTCTCTTTATGGATTTCTAAGTGTTCGTATATCTTTACTATATAAGAAATATCCACCTATATATATATATCTTACTATATATATATATATTATAAAGGTGAGTATATATATATATAGCTCCATTATACCTATATATATGGTACAGTATATATAGTATATATATCTATAACGGTCTATACTATTATATAGTGGATCTCTTCAATCCTCAGATTTTGCGGGCTCTCACAGAAAACCGGTGAAAATTTGTTTTTGTTTTATTGGATTGTTGATTATAAGACTACGAAAATTGCAGAGCCAGTGACTATATTTTGAATAGTTTTTTTACTCACATTTAAAACTCATAGTAGATGACTTTGATAGAATAATGAATTAATAATAAACAACTCGCTACACTACACAAAGAAAAAGAATTGAAATATTGTTTAAATTTTTTTTTGGAATCATCTTTCTCTTTCGAATTTGTATCATCTTTGGTTTCATCATTCCAGTTCTATTCAAATTTTCTTTACGTTTTGCTTGTCCATACTTCCGCTAATATAATTTAAATGCCTAAAATAGTTTTTAATATATTGGCATTTAATTAAATTTGGAGGCTAGAAAAACACAAGTGCCGTAAGTTATATGAGAAGCTGGTAAGTTGGCAAATGTTGATATTTTTTTATCAAATTATGAAATTTTAATTTTCCTATGTTTTATGCTAAATAAAACATTTGAAAAAAAAGTTATGACAATCATTTAAATTAATTTTTAGTAATAATAATTTAATATTTGCGTTCTTTTTTTTTTTCCCACGTTTTTAACAAATATGCACTTTTATGATTACAAGTAGGCCATATGTATGGCAAAATTTCACATGAAACTTGCACGCAAAAAAAAAATTTTACATCTATAATAATTTGTGTCTAGACATTATTTTGACACAATTGTTGAATAATTTTAATCATAATATAAATAATATATTTGCTACGTTTTTAACAAATCGTCACACTTGACAGGACAACTTTATCTTACGAGTGTCTCTAGCGTTCCTGCCGCCCATCACTGCTACGGCTTACTCACTCCTTTCACATGAAACTTCGGAGACAAAAAAAAATTAGTACATATAATTTTAGGATTTTTAAAATTTTGTAAATAATATGACAATCAATTTGCAACAAGGACTTTTTTTTTTTCTTACATCAAATAATAATAAATATTTAACTGCCACCTTTACCCAAAAGTCGCAAGCTTTTCTATATTACGAAGTATGTACGCAATTTCACATGAAACTTTTGAAGAACTTGAGGTCTCGACCCTATTTAATAGAACAAAACAATTTTAGCATAATATTCATTTACAATTTTATTTGACAAATAAAGTTTTATCATAAAAATGTTAACAATAAATTTATAAATAATTATATTTTATACTTGAGTTTATAACTCAATAGAAATTAAGAAACACTGTATAAATTTACTATCCAGTATTGTAAGCACTATATTCATAAAAAAATATTAAATATACTCCTATATAAGTATAATTGTGTAATTGGCACATCTTTTTTCTAAGCCCTTATATATATACACTAGATTTATTATTAACTTCTATTTCTCCTTATACTATTAAACTCTTAAACTAAAAATGTTCTTATTAGTATCTTAACCCTTTGCATTTTAATAAATAACTAAAAATTAAAAATTGACACATTTTTTTAATAATAAGTTTTATAATGACCAGGTTTTTTCCTAAAATTCCTTATACTGTAATCCATAGTGGTATATTATCCCCTCGAATTAAGGAAATGATGAAATTAAAATCACTTAACTTTATTTATTAAAAAATAAGCTTTAATATTTTAAAATTTTATAATATGGAATAAATGATGTTAAAATTAGACTTCCCAATATGCATCTTAATCGAAATTCTGAATAATATATAGCCGTTAATTAGAATTTTTATTTTTTCAATAATTTATAAAATTTTTATACCTTTGATTTTTTTTCAAATGGGTAGTGAATTTTTTTTTGACTATATAGGTTATGGTAAGTTAATTTTACTTTAAATTATATTTAATTATATTAATATGAAAATTATAAAAATGTTATAATATATTCTATTTGCTACTTAAAAAAACCTCTTTTTCATCTGAATTTTTAAATCAAGAGGCACCCACTGTTTACATTATGAAATAACATGTCAAAGATTATGTTAATAATAGGTGTCAGAGAACAACAATTACATTAACGATATGGTGGTACACCAGAAGGTTATAGCCCCGACACATTGAAGATCGATCTCGGTTCACACGAGTCGGACTTGAGGAACAACTTGTCGTCGGACCTTGTCCGTACGTGAGATCAAGTCACCGCGTGGAAAATGTGGCATCTGTTTTGACGGGGAAAGTTGATACAAACTTATTTCTGATTTGCGACAGTCTCTCATACGTTCCTAGATCTTTTAAAAGTTTGATGCGTAGGCAGCTTCTGTCTTGACTTTGTCCGCGGGACAAGTCGATGTGTGGACGTATGCACATCGGAACTTGTTGTAACAACTTATGACTATACATCTTCTTTTCAGATCATCTATATTACTTATTATTATTATATTATTTTAATTATTATTATATATTATATTTTTTTATTATATTTATTATAATATATTATATATTAATATATCATATTAATATAGTAGACTATATATATAATAATTATATATATATTCCCTCATAATGTAGTTTATATTAATTTTTATATCATATAATATATATAATAGTATTATATAGTATATTATTCTGTAGACACTATAGTTAGTATATACTATATACTATATATGCATACCCATAATTTTCAATTTAATATACATATATTTGCAATTTAATTAACGTTTCTATGTATATATGAAAATTTGCAATTATATATTAGCTGGGAGAATATATAAAAACACGAGACAATATATGTAATTTTTAATTATTCATATTATATAACCATTATAAAATAAAATCTAATATGCCTAATAATACATATATTTTAAATTATAAAACGTATAGGTATATTAATAAGTATATATGAACAGTACTACTACTAACTAGATAATCAAACTTATATCTAATTTACTATTCTATAATTTTATAATCTAACAACATATATTAATTATATTATTAATATACATATATATAAATACTCATGTTATATGCTTATGATGTTAGTAACATTTTACTGATTTATTTAAATAATAACTGTTGTAATACAAATGGGAACTTATATTTACTAATCTTTATATTGTCTAATAGATTTGCAATAAAATGAGGGATTATGAGTATAGTGAAATAACTTTTCTATATAGTTATATCCTCTATATATATATTATTTATATATATATAAATATTAACTTAATATATAATAAGCTCTATATTTGTACTAAAATTTAAATATAATTACAATATATATAATTTATTTATCTCGAGCTCCTTTTTATTTCCGCTTCGCCTCTATATTTGTACATCAAGCCTTCCTATTACATATATAGTAAAATAATATATATAAATATAATGGCTATAAGTGAGCCATCTCTCCATACTCTCCCAGGTGGTAGGATAATATATGAGTACATATACCAATTAGATGTGAATATATGACTATTGGTTTATAGGTTATATAATATTATGTATATATACTCATTATATTTTATATTTATTTTAACTATAGAATCTGTTTTTATTTCGTGTATATTTTCTTAAATGATGAACAGTTGAATTTGTTGAAACTATATTACTTTATTTAAAAACTGAATTATTCAAAATTTAATTATATTATTGGAATATTTGAAAAATATAATTTGTTTGTGTTTGACGTTTGACATATCGGTTCTAGAAGTAGGGAGGAATCCATCTTATCAGAGATGTCTTCGTGCAGGCGACGCCTGCTGTTCTATCACCGGATGACACATTTCATTATTGAAAATTCTCCTCTATGAATTGGTCCCGCGCTCTGGTTTTTCAAATGTCAGTGTTGCCGTAGCCGCGTGCTACCTCCTGTGTGTCACAATTGGCATTTGTCGAAAAATCCTCTGCGTGCTGCTAGAGAATTTTCAAGCTGGTGCTACCTATAATTAAGACTCGGTCGCTGTCGTATTTTTCTGTGTATAGATAATGAGAATATTAGAAATACTGCTGTTTGACCTATATTGTGACCGATTTTAAATTAAATATATCATTAGGAGTTGAAAATTTAAATTTTAGTATATGTATTTATATTTATGTATATATTATGACTATTACTTATTTATAATTTTTTGTGGTGTTAGTAATATATTAATAATGCTCAATAGTTTTCGATATTAAACCAAAATATTTATGATAGTAAGAGGCAGAGTTGTGGTTAGGTGATTATATATAATATTATATATATATACCGCGTATATATATATATTATATATATATATGTCTCATATATACTATTTTGAAAATATTTATATAAATCAGTAGCAGAAAATTTTATCATTTATCACTCCATTTTCCTTTCTTTTATTTTAAAGAAACCTTTAATACAACAACAATACTGATTAACTATTAATTATCCTAGTGGCCCGCTTCAGGTTTCATGAGGATGCCAAGATCATTGCTGAGCGGATGACAAGAAATATTAAAATTTTGCTAAATTCTTGATTATATAAAAAAAAATGCTTACAAACTAATAATAGAGACCCACAGGGAAGTGCACCACATGTGTCATCGTCAAGTTTATAGTTGTTAAAATCTTAAATTCATGTTAGGATAATTCATTCTATTCAAATATCATCATAATATTAGCATCATCCAATGGGGGCTTTGGGATTTTTAGCATGACAGTTTCTCATTGTGTGAGTGAAGACATTAAAGGAACTCGTCGGCGCAGCGAGCTCCTGCGTTAGAGCGGGTGAGAGTTTGGCCTTATATTAATAAGTCTTGATGGAGAATAAAGAGACGATGTACTACGAAATAGTCTGACACTCAGATTCTCTACTCGTATTCTTAACATGTTTCAGCTTGCGGTCCTCATTGTATAAGTAGATTTTAAATATAATTATTATATATAAAGTGTGAATATGCAATGGTAACGATATGATATTTGCTATTAGTATCATCTGAGGAAAATGTAAATACCACCAACAATGAATCTTCATAGTGAATAAAGTATATAGTATATATATATAATAATAGGTATATATAGTAGTGAAGGAATATATATATATATATATATATATATATAATAGTATTATTAATTATACTATATATATAGTATATTAGGTATTAATTATTTTTATTATTATTAGATAGATATAAGTATAAGTATATAAAAATTTAGATAATATAATAGAAATTTTTATATGTATATTTTTGCCGTTTTTTTATAGGATAAGGATGATAATATTTATATATAATATAATATATTTGATAGTATAGTATATATATATATATATAATATAATATATATATATATATATATATATACATATATATATATAGATAGTAGTAAGGATATATACTTATATTTTATAAATATGTTATGTGACTTATATATATATGATATATATATATATATATAGAGTAGTTAATATATATATTATATATATATATATTTATAGATATAGGTATAGATAGTAAGGTCAAATATTTATTGATATATATATTAAAGTGTATTAATAATATGTAATAATAATATATATAGTAGATAATAATAATAATAATTATAAAATTAGTAAAAATCCATAATAGTATAATAATAATTAATAATAGGTACATAATAATATAATGTTAGATGAAATAATAATAATAATCACTCAGAATATAATAATTAATCTCTCCTCATTAAATTTTGGTTTGTATGGCATGTTATCAGATCATTTATTTCAAAGATTAACATCATTGCTAAGCCTTTAGTCTTCTTCAGAGCTTGGGTTGCTTAGTTAAAGTTATTTTCATCGAAAATGTGTTTTAAAGTTTTACGAAATCTTTTCTTAAGAGAGTGAAGTGGAGTGCACTGTATAAAATCTTCTATATAGAGTAAATCGATCAAGTGATCCCTCTATTGAAGCTGTTTATAAAACAGAGGATTTTAAAAAGATTGAGAATATATGAAGAAAAAATAGATAATTATTAAAACGGACGATATTAACCTCCACCAGTACCAGACCTAAAAACAAAGGATATAAGGTATATATTGTAAGACGGATTTTACGAATAATGTCTTTATGAGAAAAAGAAATGGTTGATGGAGTTCAAAATTAAAGAGGCGTTTGTGTGTGTGGTGCCAAGTGTTTTTCGTTTGGTATATACTCTCTCATCGCGACGAAAAATACTTGTTAGAGAATAGGATAAGGTCTAGAATTTTCGTTGATTTAAATATAATTATCTAACATTTCAGTATAGACAAAAGGCGATGAAATGAGTGCACAGCGGATCGAGATGTATAAGATGTTCCTATATTTGTGTCCATCGATGCATTCAAAGGGAGTAATTGTACGGTGGTTGTGATGTTGACTGTTGATGTAATAAGAGAAGAGAGAGTTTTTACTGCGTGGTTAATATTTCCATCAACAACTACAATTGAAAAAGGTTCGATAGAAATAGAAATTGCTTTTCTGTCAGGTTTAATAGATGCATTGTCTTAATAATGATTTCCGGTATTTGGACTGTCTATAATAGATAATATATCTGTTATGGAGGCACATAAATGGTATCCATATATGATATCAAAACTTAATCGTGGTATTATGATAGTAACTGTTCGTGCATGTTGGATGAGCCGTATGATGGAAAATTAGCAATCACTTGCCGTCCTCAACAGCGTTTTTTCTCTGAGGTATAGAACAAGAATTACAAAATGATTTAATTGAATCCATTCAATACGGTACATTCTTTGAGAACAAGTCCATTCTCTAAGAACCGTTTCTGATGCAGAAGAATTCATCTGCACATATACTGCTTTAGCGCAGACAGTGCTAGAGTCGTATCAATTTAGTTTCACAGTATATCTGACCGTTGTTGCGAGTACTCTATTAACAAAGAAAAAGCGGATAGGGGATAAGTAGTGTAAGATGCCTGAGTTTTACTAGACGTTATATTCCGATTTGACCGTTCGAGCATGATCTCCGCACTATGGCTCTACATGGATATTTCCTGACATGAATATAGATAGACGATATTAAAAGGTGAACGTTATATAATTATTTCGCCAAATCTATGAGAGTGGAGCTGCTCATGCCGCGTGGTCAGACAATACTTCAATAAGTATTCAAGTGTAGAGTACCAAGGTAATGTGATAGTCAATACTATTCTCGCAGTTTCTTTTGACGTTTTTACATGTGTGTTGCACATGGATTGAATATAGTTTTTAGACCGATTATTCATATATTATAATTTTGTATAAGTGATATTATATATACGCTACAGGTTTAAGGTGGTTAGGAAGAGTAAATTTTTAAGTTGTCGCTATAATCGGTGAAAAAGGGAACAAGGTGCATATCGTTCTGGTTAATATTATAGTGTGAAAAAGTTGTAAGGTTTTCCTCATAATAGACGGAACGTCACCAACTAGATGGGTAATTACAGTTCTCGCTTAGTTCAGTATGCAAAGATAACCTCGCGCGACCATCTTTGCCGTTTGGATATGAGTTATTGACTGAGAGTTAATTATAATGTTAGAGAAATGGAATGGTAGGATGTAGGAATAGCACTATCTAATTCTCCTTGGTGCAATTGGGATTACGCTCAAGGCCTCATCAGATTTAGGTGATATTTTTAAATTTATATTCTTTCTGTGCATGGATCAATTTTAAGTAGAGGAATATTGTTAATGAGTTCCTAATATTTATTAGTCTTCAGTCAAAAAGTTTGGAATATTACTTATTGTGCATTTAGAAGGTTACAAGAGAAACTAGTAATATAGAAGTTGAGGCGAAAATCAAAAATCAATGTGTTCTCTAAGGAATATATGACAATGTTAAAGGTAAGGTCTAATACATTTCCCATGTTAAAAAATGGCTCTTACTTATGCAAGAATATGAGAAAATCATAATATAATAACATCATTCAAACAGTTGTGAATCAACTAAAAAGAGTCAAGATTTAAATCTCTGGAAGATCTATGTTTTATAGAACTATTTAAACAGTCATAATTTTAAGCAATACGCAAAAGATTTTCCTAAGGAAACCTTTCGATCTCTAAAGCATATTTACGGAACCATATTTGAGAAATTATCGACTGCAGAAAACGAATTGATATAGTTAGTGATATTCTTCGGATGATTTTAGAAAAAAAGGTATTTGTACAACTAATAAAACACTTCAAAGACAATGAACTTTATGAAGTGTCATGGCCTGATTTTTTTTTAAAGTTGGCAGTTCCTGAGGCACAAAGGCATCGAGAATAGAAACAGTGGATTGAATTTTTTTTGCTGCATTGGAAAAGAAAGCATCATCTACCTCATTACATAATAGAAACACGATTGGTTAAGGATTTCAAAGGACGTTCAATAGGCCGGACCCTTTCTCTTGAAGTTAAGTGGAATGAGATCAAGAAGATTTTTATGAAAGGATGAGTTATAAATGAATTCATAAAAAAGGAAAGGGAGGATTGCGACTATATTATTCAAATAAGTGGTAAGTACATTAATTTATAAATTAGGGCTAAAATAGTATATACTTAGGATATTAGGTTATTATATATTATATGTCATAATATAAAATGAAAAGTTTGGTAATATATATTTTAGTAATATATAGTGATGGTGGTAGGCTTCTATAGTATGTATACCTTAATATTATAAGTAGTATAGGGAGGGTTAGAAGGGTTATTTGTGATATATTATATATACTCAAGCTAAGTGTATTAAGGTTAATAGATTGGTATATTTATTATGGGCAATTTTGTTGTATTATTTTGATACTATTAAATATGATACGGTGAATATCCTGATAGGTGAGTGATGATTATGTTTTGTACTTCGTGATGATTATAGTAGGTAGAGTATATACTACTTGTATTTATAGATATAATTTCGTAGGTATATATAAAATTATGTTATAAGTCTAAGTGCTTATATTGCTACGTATGTTACATGTTTTTAATTAGTGTGATATAATAATGATCTAGTGGGGTATTTAAGTATTATTAATTTTTTTTTTATTATTACTATAGTTAGTATTATATTATATTAGTTATATAGTTCTCTTATCTAAGGAATGTAATATATAAATATTTATGCAGAACTAGTTCGTTGAATAAGCTATTAATATCTATATAGAGAGTGTATTATCTATTTTATATCTTGTATTAGGTTTTTTATTATATATTATAGTATAATGTTATTTTTGTGTGATGCGAGTACAAGTAATATTTACATCACTGCCATCGTCATCTGAATAGTATATAGTATAGTATATGCGTATATAAATATATATTATAATATATATATAGGTATTATTATGTATCTATACATTATTAATAGTATTTATTATATATATATATTATATATATATATTATAAATATTATATTATATCATATATATAATATAATATATTTATTGAAATATAGGCCTTATTATGATT
>JABUQX010070161.1:47500-95196 GCA_015478945.1 Trachelipus rathkii | reverse complement strand
ATATATATATATATATATATATATATATATATATATATATATATATACTATTTGCTTGTTCTGAATTTGATAGCTATTGAATCTTTAAGTGAAATTTTTAATTTATATAATATATTTTAATAACATTAAGTAAAAAAAAAAATATTTAAATTTTTTTTTTTCGCAGGTTAGTACAGGGGAATAAAATAGAGCTATAAAATTCGCAATCCTACGAATTTATAAAGAGCCAACTGACCACTCGATCAATTGCTTCCTCTGTTTGGTGGACCGTCCAAGCATCGAGCTGAGGTAAAATGCATATAACTCACATATATCCGGGGCCTTCGTCATCCATTACCTAAGTATAACACTCTCGAGCTCCCTATGCCATTTCCTCAAAGGGAAGGCAGCCATCTTCAGAACAAAGCTGCAAATCAGAAGACGATGATGTCGTTGATCTTGAATATAGTGTAGTAGAAACCCATATTTCCCTAACCAAGAAAACATCAACGACTTGATCAGAGATCTTGATCTCACAAAGTCAATGCAGTGCTTTGAAGTCAGAGACTCAAGAGTGAAATTTGTTGCAAGAAAGTGCCAAGTCGCAAGTCAGGGAAAGCATCTACACCACCCTTCTTCAACTTTTTCACCAATGAAGAAAGACTTTGCTTTTGCCACAATGAGACAGGTTTGTTTGAGGCACTTGAAATTGCCTTTGACCCTTGCGAGTGGCGCCTCTTCAGGATAGCTCATCGAAGAATCTCAAAGCTGTACTACATCATAACGGAAACATTTATCCATCTCTTCCCTTGGCTCACTCTGTGAAGCTCAAAGGGAAACACATCAGCTTGAAGCTATTGCTAAGTATTTTGAAATATGAAGAACACAATTATGAAGTTATCAGAGATTTCAAAATGGTAGCGTTCCTGATGAGTCTTCAAGGAGGCTTTATCAAGTTTCCATGTTACCTTTTTCTCTGGGATAGCAGGGCCTCCGCAGAACACTACTACCAAAGGTGGGGTTAGCCACAGCGGACTGAGTTCAGTGTAGGAGGAGCAAAATGTCAAATGGGAGAATCTGTTGGACCCCCAGAAAATAGTGTTTCCTCTACTACACATAAAATTAGGCCTCATGAAACAGTTTCTCACAGATCTAGATAATTAGTATTCAGCCTTCATCTAACTGCAAGGCTTCTTTCCTAAGCAGAGGCCAAGGTCAAAACCGGAGTTACTGAAAGATCATAAAGAAAAAGATCATAGAGTGCAAGGAATTCCCAGAAGATGCTGACTAGAACAGAAAAAAGTAGCTTGAAACAGCTTTGTTGCAGTGGTTCCGTTTCCTTAAGAGGTCACAAGGTCGGAATATATGAGGAGCTTGTTGAAACTTTGGTCAGGAACTATTACAAAATGGGCTGCAGAAGGGAAACACATCAGCTTGAAGCTATTGCTAAGTGCCTTGAAATATGAAGAACACAATTATGAAGTTATCAGAGATTTCAAAATGGTAGCGTTCCTGATGGGTCTCCAAGACGGCTTTTCCGTTTCCATGTTATCTTTGTCTCTGGGATAGCAGGGCCCCCGCAGAACACTATCAAAGGCGGGATTGACCACAGCGGACTGAGTTCAGTGTAGTGAGGAGTAATGTCAAATGGTCGAATCTGTTCGACCCCAAGAAAATATTGTTTCCTCCACTGCACATAAAGTTAGGCCTCATAAAACAGTTTCTCACAGATCTAGATAAGGAGTATTTAGCCTTCATCTACCTGCAAGGCTTCTTCCCTAAGCTTTCAGAGGCAAAGGTCAAAACCGGTGTCTTCGTCGGAACACAAATAGAAAAGATCATAGAGTGCAAGGAATTCCCAAAGAAGCTGACAAGGAGAGAAAAAAGCAACTTAGAACAGCTTTGTTGCAGTGGTTCGTCGTTTCCTTGGGAATCACAAGGTCGAATACTATGAGGAGCTTGTTGAAACCTTGGTCAGGAACTATTACAAAATGGGCTGCAGAATATCCTTCAAAGTCCATATCCATGATGCTCATATTGCTAAATTTAAGGAGAACATGTGGGAGTACTCAGAGAGCATGGTGAGCGATTTCACAAGTATATTCTGGACTTTGAACGCTGTTACCAAGTATCATATAACGAAAACATGAATTCAGATTATATTCGGGGGTTGATTCGTGAAAGCATCTTCCTGTATAAACGTAAATCCAGAAAAACTCATCACTTCCAAATATTTTGAGGCCTCTGTTGTATAAAATAAGAATAAATAAATGCTAATTTTATATGTCGTTTCATTCTACTTTGTGTAATCTAGAATAATTATATTCAACAATTTTTTATATGAGAATTGGTAAACTTGTGAATATCTTTATCCTTGTCACAAAATCAAAGTTTGAAGGCAATATTAGCCATTTTTCAAATCTTCTTGGTATAAGAAAATGTTAAATTACAGTTGCTACAAAAAGACAAAAAAATTATTATTATTATTATTATTATTATTATTATTATTAATTATTATTATTATTATTATTATTATTATATTATTAAAAAAAAATTATTATTATTATTATTATTATTATTATTATTATTATTATTATTATTATTATTATTATTATTATTATTATTATTATTATTATTATTATTATTATTATTATTATTATTATTATTATTATTTAATTATTATTATTAACAGCACCTTGCGTCTTGATCAAACTCTTGCTGCTTATATGGAGAGACTTCTCAGTTTTCATTCTTCAAAAAACCGCTTACTTCGACGAAAGCGATGTAACAAATAAAATCTTGTGTAACATTGCCTTTTCAAAATTAAAATAAATTTTTATATATTAATTTGCTGCTTAAATTTAAACATTTTCTAAAAATTTATAGCATAATATATGTGGGAATTAATGTTCTCGGTATGACGAGATTAGATAAACATTTTTTTAAGAATCTGATCTGACATTTCTTTTTATTTGCATTTATCAATTTGTTTCTGTAGGTAAAGAAGTACTTCCTAATAGGGTAAATTAAAATTTCGCCGATGTTACCGGGTACCATTATTGTAAATAGTTATTAACCACTTGAACGTGTATTTTTTAAATAATAATTGTAGAACCCTTGGCGTGATGGAGTATTTTAGTTCATTAAAAGATTAGATGTGTTTCTTATTATCCTTTTGTAATTAGTGGTATCAGAGAGAGAGATTGATTTATTAAAAATACTTAGAGGAAATTACAACGGAGAATGGTTTCATTAAAGTGGTAATTTATGAAACACTTAGAGAACTTAAGATCGGAGAATGGCTTAATTAAAAAGTTAAAAATAAGACACTAATCGATGAAAAACATTATTTAAGGTTATTGTGGTACGTTTTTTTTTTTTTTTTTTTTTTTTTATAATATATATATATAAACGAAAAAGATTAATTTATTATATAAACGAGTAAGATTTATTTATTAAAAGCACAAAGGAATTAAAAACGGAGAATGGTTCAAATTAAAGAGATCGATTTATAACACTTAGAGAATTAAAACGGGAATGCTCAATTAAAGCTAAATTGGGGCACTAATCGATGGAAAACATTATTTATGTTATACGGACAAGCTTCGTCTAATTTCATTAACCTTTTCAATAAAGGGAAGACTTCAACTCAGATCAAATGAAGTTTGGAGGATTTAGTTGGTTGGTTTTTTGTTATTAAGTCTTGAAATTATTGATATAACAGTATCGAGTTTTATGTATCGAATTAAAAACTACCAGGTATTTTATAAAGTTTGTGTATTTGATATATAGATATTCCCCGCTATTTTCTTTTGTATGGCTTTAATATTTTTAGATGATGTTTGTTTATATTATTTTGTGTTTGGTGAGAGTACATGTTGGTAAGAGATAATTAATTTCATCTTTGAAGTCATTTCTGTGCTGATTTAACCGGCCAGATCATTTGTTTCTCAACTATGCTAATGGAAGGCAGTCTGCAGGGAATTGTAAATGCATTTTTTGGGGATTTTATATAGGGGTGAAGGGTGGTTTGAGAAAAAGTATTCTTTGAGTAAGATATGGATTTTGGAAGATGTTGTTTGATAGTGTGGTTAAGTTCATAAGGCAGAGGATTAGGTGTATTGGCGTTTTCATGTTGGGCTTGGTAGTATTTTTGTTTTGCTTTTTGTAAAGCTTTATTGATGATGGGTATTTTAGTTTTGTAAAGGTTGAGTAGAGATATGTGTTCAGGAATTGAGATGATGGGGGTGCATTATGCGAGGTCTTAGGTATAGTAAGTTAAGTAGCTATTTTGGTTTTTGTAGCATGAATACCAGTGATGTAAGTGGGGAGGTAGTTTCGTAATATGTAGTAGTTTTAAGTGTGGGAATCTTTCCATTGAAAGTTAAAGTTAAAAAGGTATTGTAATTATGGGGTATCGTAGCGTAAGATATGAGTATGTATGTTGTTTATAGAGTAGATAGGGTGAATTTGTGTGATTAGGGATGCATACGAATACTCGCACATAGTCTACCATTGAGTTGTTAGGGAGGGGGTGGTAATATATGATAATGTTCTATTAACTCCATGAAGAGGTTGGCGAGGGTGGGGGAGAGTGGGGAGCCCATTGATAGGCCTTGATTTTGACGGTAGAATTGAAAAAAGTTGTGTTGTAAGGAAAGATTAATCAGTTGTTTGATAAGGGAAAAGGGATATTGTAAAGATATGTTGTTTTCAGTGAGAAATTGTTCAAGCAGAGAAAGTGTGGAGGTAAATAAAGATACTACGTCAAAACTTAGGAATTTATTAGTGGAAGGGTTTATGGAATGAGTCTGTTGTATAAAATCATAAGTGTTTTTGATATGCGAGGGAGAGATTTTTCCTATAAGGGGTTGGAGGGTGTTTGATAACCAGGAGGACAATTTATAAGTGTTACAGTTGATGTTGGATATTATGGGGCGTTAGGAGTGTTGTTTTATATCTTTTGTATTCCATTGAAATTTAAATTTGTCATATATGCTTTCGTTAGTATATCCGGATATTGTTACATATTTTTTAAGATGTGCTATTAAATGTACAAAAGAGTTTTTTGCTGTTTTTTGTGAGAGGAATATTGTTATTTCGTTAGATATTGCATTGGGTGTCGTGGCATGGGAATGATTACTATATTATTACCTTTATCACTACGGGTGATGACTATTTCTTTATTTTTTTGTAGGGAAGTCAGGGCATGGTAAAAAATGGATGGAAGCTTATCATTATGATTTTTGTTTATTAGGTTATTCAATAATATCCCTTTTAGGATATCTGTATTAACGTCGTTGTTTTTATTTAGTTTTTTCCAATGTTCAAAGTTGTTATAAAATTGTAAATAATTTTCACTTCTCTCTAGGGCGAAGGGAAGACCATAGCCAAGGAGTATTTTTTCTTCGTATTTTAAATTGTATTTTGATAAATTTTTGATGGTTTCTGGATTGGAAGAGGAGCACCATAAACTATTTTTGAATATAAGATCGAATTTGTGTTTTAGTAAGCGATTTTGGTTGTGAACAATTTTATCTTTAAGACTATGTGCGTTATCTAGTAAATTAATAAAGTGGAGTAAATTATTAGGGTGTTTGTTATTCCATTCTCTTTGTAGTAACTTAAAGGCATTATTGCAGAGCACACTTAAACTACTCAGTATACAGAAAACCTACCTCCCCCCCCCCACTTACATACACTGGTATTCTGCCCATAACAAAAACACAAAAATAGCCACTTTAACTTCCCTATACCTAAGAGCCCTCCGCATATGCACCCCCACTCATCTCAATTCTGAAACACAATATCTCTACTCAACCTTTACAAAACTAAAATACCCACCCTCCATAATAAATTCTGCCTACAAAAAAGCAAAACAAAAATACTACCAAGCCCAACATGAAAACGCCAATACACCTAAAACATTCCTTCCTCTGCCTTATGAACTTAACCACACTATCAAACAACATCTTCCAAAATCCATATTCATTACTCAAAACAATACTTTTTCCCTCAAACACACCCTTCAGCCCCCTAAATACAAAATCCCCCAAAAACAATGCATTTACCAAATCCCCTGCCACGACTGCCCTTCCATATACATAGGAGAAACAAATGATCTGGCCCGACGTTTAAATCAGCACAGAACCGACCTTACCAAAGATGTAATCTTTCTCTTACCCAATGTCGTACTCTCACCCAACACAAAATAAATATAAACAACACATCCATCCTAAAAAATATAAGCCATACCCAAAAAAGAAAAATAGCCGAATCTCTATATATTCACAATACCACAAACTTTAATAAAATACCTGGTCAGTTTACATTCGACTACATCCAAAACTCGATACTGTTATCATCAAAATATTTCACAGACTTAAATAACCAAAAAAACCCAACCAACTAACATCCTACAAACCCTTCATTTTGATCTGTAGTTGAAGTCCTTCCCTTTACTTGAAAAAGGTCTAATGAACAACTTAGACGAAAGCTTGTCCCGTGATAACCATAAATAAGTTTTCCATCGTTTAAGGCCCCAATTAGCTTTAATTACCATCACGTTTTAATTCCCTAAGTGCCTTATAAATCATCTCCTTAATTTGAACCATTCTCCGTTTTTAATTCTTCTATTTGCTGTACGAAACAATCGTCATATAATAAATTATTGTTTCGTTTATATATATATATATATATATATATATATATATATATATATATAATTATATATAAATATATATATTTATATATTTATATATATATAAAATATATATATATTATATATATATATATATATATATATAAAACATACCACAATACCTTAATAATGTTTTTCATCATTAATGTCTATGTTTTAACTTTTAATTAACCATTCTCGATCATAAGTTCTCTAATGTTTTTATAAACTAATTCAACTGTAAGGAAACCAACTCCGTTTTAAATTCCTCTAAGTGTTTATAATAAGTTCAATTCTCTCGTGATACCACATAATTAATTACAAAAGATAAAAGAACACATCTAATCTTTTAATGAACTAAAATACTCCATTACGCCAAGCCAATATATATTATATATATATGTTATATATATATATATATATTATATATATAATATATATATATATAAAATATATTATAATATATATATATAAATATATAAATAATATATATATATTATATATATATATATACTATAATATATATATAATATAATATATAATTATATATATTATATATATATATATATATATATAATATAATAATAAGTATATATATAGAAATATATATATATAATATTATATATATATATATATATAAATATATATAATACTTATATAATATATATATATAATATATATATAATATATAATATATATAAATATATATATATATATAATATATATATATATTATATACTGTATATATATATATGATATTATATATATAATATAGATATTATACTAAATATATATTATAAATATAAAATATATATTATATATATATATATATATATATATTATATATTATATAGATATATATATAATATCTAGAGGACAAAGACTGGACCACAAATAACACTGGACATTCCTAATCCTGATCCAGTTATTAAAGGCCGATATTCTCGATACACGTTCATTAAAATGTGCAAGTTCAAAATGTGGTTGGGAAATAGATAAAGGAATTTGTTTACAAGCTTACCAGTGATAATACGTTTAAGGAATGAGCAGACGCGTAAGTCTGAGGTGAAAGAGTTAAAGGAAAGAATGTAAAGCAAAGAGTGGCGCAAACCATTCTCAGTAGAGACTTTCAGAGAGCAGTGTCCTTGTAAGAGAAAAGGACAGAGAGAAGAACGAAGAGAGAGAGAAGAGAGATGAGAGAGAGAGAGAGAGAGAGAGAGATCAAAAGAGAGAGAGAGCTTCAAAGAGCAGTTCCTTGAATAGCGATAGTATAAAGAAATCGTGGCAAACTTTTGAAGAGCAAAAAAAGTGAATGGAGAGAATTTGAGTGCAGTGAGTGATAAAAACGTAAAAGCCTTAGACTCCACATTTTAAAGAGAGCTTGGATAAACCAAAAAAGATGTGTGAAGCATACTCATTGCAGGGCCACGACAACCCCAATAAAGAGCAAGTAACTGGTATGTAAGAATCTGAAGCGCCTGAAACACTCAGATCTTTAGAAGTTTCTTAGAAAGAGAAGTAATGTGACCTCTCATTAATCACGAGAAAAAGAAACACTCTAGAATAATAAATACAGAAAAAGGTTTGAGCTGTTTATTTTCGGAAAATTTTATAGCTGTGTGAAGGTTTGTCGGAGTAGTAATAAAGGAATTGAGTTTGATCATTAAAAAATCATTTACCATGCCCCAATTAATAATTAAGGAAAAACATAGGTACGTGCTCGAAAGCTCCTCCCTAGCGGAAATATTCTATGGTTTGAAATATATCTTTTCAAAATAAATATGTAATAAATGGGTAGAGTCTTCAACATATGAGTGAATACTGCAAAGTAATTATCCAATGAAAAGTAGAAAAAGATTGGATTGCAATCCTAATAACACTACTAATTATAGAATTAAAATGAACGGCTGGTTTACAACTGCTGCTATATAAACAGCCGCAAGAGAAAATTAGAAGAATATTCATAGAAAGAATTATACTGAAGAGAAAAGTTAAAATAAACATTTTGCTACCAAACTATATCGAAAGTTTTCGATATGCATAGCTCAAACAGCAGAAATTGCCATGATTTTACCAAAGGGTGATAAAAAAATCTGAAGAAAGGAAAGAAGTCGCCAGTTAGAACGGTTCTTAAGAAATTCATCCTTGGCGATCAGATATTTAGAATATTGAAAAATTAGATATTCTAGATCTTATGTTAAGGATTCATTCGAAACTTAACTTATACTTAACTGATACATACTTATACTAACTTTAACTGTTATACTTATACTTATACTTATACTAATACTAATACTAATACTTAAACTTAACCTAAACTTAACTTAAACTTAAACTTAAAACTTAAACTTAACTTAAACTTAAACTTAACTTATACTCTATACTATACTATACTCATACTTATACTTAACTTATACTTATACTTATACTTAATACTGTATTATACCTTTATACTTTTTAAAAATTCAGGTTAATCATAGACGACAGTTAGGGTTATAGTGTCCCATTTTTGTGGGCAGATGAATAGCTCACGTTCCAGTAGGATAGGAAAGTGAAGTAGAAAGAAAAGACAAATAGGTTTCCCAATTAGTGCAAGTCAAAAAACAACATACGTTTTGAAATCTTAGAGCAAATAACATCGGTTCCTTTGCCCTTTATAGGCTAGGTAAGGAACGCAAATTAATGATTAAAAGAGATTACCGTTGGGTAAATAAGAGGGGTTAAGAAGGAGGAATAATACCGAATTGTCAAAGGTGAATTAGAGCTAAGGGTTTAAGCAAAGAGTTCAGCTTTAGCGGAAGGTAAAACGGCAGTTTTACCTTCGGAAGATATTAGAGGAGGGAAAAAGGAATAAACAATGTTAAAGTTAACATTTTTTTATGTAAAATTCCAAAAAATCATAGTTGAAATGAAACCAGAAAGATTTTTTTCTTTTGCAGTTTTTAGTGTCATAGGGAATATATTTTACAAGATTCGGGGATAAACTATTGCGTGAATTTCTATAATTTAAATATAACGGTAAATTTTAAAGCAAGCTCCCTTGGCGAAACATACGGAAGAACAAGAATAGTTAAACCAAGGTTTGTTAAATTTAGTTGAAGGGGAAGTGTATGGAATGTGCACCACTATATCATTGAAAATCACCACGGTAATAAGCTAGGCTTACTCTGAGGGAACCCTTAAATAAAAGCAGTAGTCATTCCGTGGGAAATCAAAGAAGTACAGCCGAAAATCCGACAAGAGGATATAAAAGATAAAATAGAATACAGATATAAAAAGATGATCAGAATAATCCAGAGAAGGAAAGTGTTTAACAGAATAAGGAGAAGAATTAGAGGTTAGCAGAAGGTCTTTAATGTTAGGTTTATCACCATGACGATCAAGGAGAGATACTAGTAGAGAACTTCACAACCTGTAGAGATCATTCTGGATAAAAAAGTGGTAGGCATGTTCGCCAGCTGCATCATGAGTTGAAATCACCAAGAATGATGATTTTAGAAAAAGGTGAGGAAGAGAGGATGTGTTTTAATTTGGCTTAAGTTGTCTATAAATTTAGGAGAGTCAGTTGAGATAGACAAATATTCATTACAGATGAGTTTATTAGCAGATTGACAGGATAACTTGAGCCATAAGGCAGAAAATTCGTAAGACTCCAAATCATAAATAAGAGAATAAAAAACACGATTGCGTGCATAAGTACAACAATCGCTTTTGGCTGAAAATTGAGGATAAATACAGTAGGAGTCAACAAAGTAGGATTTGTCGAAAAGCTCAGACACTCGAGCTTCAGTTAAAGAAAAGAGATGAGGTTTGAAGAATAAGTGATGTTGAACAAAGTGGAAATTAGATTTAAAACCACGAAGATTTCAGAAACTTATAAAGAAAGAAAATCGTCAAACAGAACATGCCGGCAATTTCGTGACGACTCCAAGCACCCCCCCCCCTCCAACACTATAGGCCGTCTACTTCTAAGTGGTGATGGGGGAAGGGGAGATGAGTGGCTATTTTTAGAGGTTGCCATTCCATGCTTCTCCGCAGCTAATCGTGTAGTTGCCATTTTATTTGTCGAATTAAAAAAGTGTTGTCTGTAGTAATGTTTTATGGTGTGTGATAAAGGAGTGCCTACCCCAATGGAAGAATGGAATGCCTTGGGAAGTTACTCTAACAATTTCATATATGCCCATTGGGGTAATCTCGCCGCTTCGGAAGTACTACTTCAGTCCCCCATATATATATATATATATATATATATATATATATATATATATATAATATATATATTAATTATATATATGATATATATATATATAATATATATATATATATATTATATATAATTATATATATAATATATATAATAATATACCTGTGTATGTATGTATATATATATATATATATATATATACTATAATATATATCATTATATATATAATATATATATATATATATATATATATATATATATATCATTATATAATATATATATATATTCAGTATATAGAAAAGCAGCCTTACATAGTCAAATGAAACACTTCCCATTGACAGATTTCTTTTCGTTTGAATTTCAAATGACCAATTTCAAATCTTTTGTCTTCAATTTTGAAAACTGTTTTGAGCATGCTAAACCCATCAAATCAAAAAAAAGAACAGTTCTCTTTATACGATATATATATATATATTATATATATCATATATATATATATATATATATATATAGTATATATATATATATATATATATATATATACTATATATATATAATAGATATAAAATATATATATATATATATATATATATATATATAACATATATAATGATAATTAATATATATATATATCATATATGATATATAAATATATATATTATATACTTATATTATATATAATATATATATATATATATATATATATATACTATGATATATTTATATATATATCACCAGGATTGCCATCTACTTTTACTACTTCGGCTTTCCTCTCTCTCGTCTCCTTTCGTGGCTTCATCTCTCTCTCTATATATTATATACTATATATAGTATGATGACTTAATTCTCTATTTGTTTTTACTACTTGTAGATTAGAAGAAAAATGAATATGGATATATATTGATACTATATTATACTATATATATATATAATCACCAGCGATTGCAGCAACTTTTTACTACTCGGGCTTTCTCTCCTCTCTCTCTCTCTCTCTCTATATATATACATATATTAGGAAAAGAAAAAAATACATCTATTTATTAGCTATTTCAATAGCTTATATATTAATAATATTATATATTAATATATATATATAGGCAATATTTGTAAGATACTGTAATGTGACTTTTTTCTGAAAAAATTTTCTGTTCAAAAAATTTCAAAGTTCAGAAAAGTTAAGTTTTTTAAGGAAATTTTTTAGTGGCAAGCTGCTGGCATAATTCCAGAAGAATCTTGCAACTAAAGAATTTTCTTAAAAAACTGTAGTTAACTTAAACTTTTCTATACTTAGAAATTTTTTTGAACTTAGAAAGAAATTTTCAAAAAAAAGATACAGTACAGTAGATACCTAAAAGTCCTATATAATATAATACAATTTCATATATCTTTATCGATATATAATATTGATAAATAAATAAATTGTATCTAGAATTACAATAGTTATACATATATATATATAGTAGGACTTTAAAGAATTTTATTAACTTTAATATTTCCTCGCATAATTTATTTGTCTTTGAATCTGGATAAGAGCATGAGGAGGTTCCAAGTAAACCTGAGAAAATTTGTCTCATCGAATAAAATCCTACTCACTTTCGAAATATAATTAATCTTATTTTGAATTTTTAACACCTTTGCCTTTAACTGATTTGAAAATTACTAACCTTTTTATATAAGGATGTTTATTAGATAGAAATAACTATTTCATAAAACTTATTGACATTTCGTGTGAAAATACTTCCCAACTACAGATCTTATAAAATCACATAATTGATTGACATTTACTTTGAAAACTAATTTATATTCTCCAACTTAGTTAAGAAGGGTTTCTGGATTAGCAAATACGTAGAAAAATTTAATTCCCTCCAATTTTTTCGTTTCAGTGATTTCAAAGATTCCTGATTAAATGTCTAGAACTGGAAACACATTGTCATTTGAGTCAAACAGCCGAGTAAATTATAAGGCAAAAGTGTTATCCTATTATTAAACAACCTCTTATGTTAATAAAATGTTACTCATTCTTGCAGACATCTCTAAATTCCGCCTACTAACAATCGATCCTCTTAAAATCAAGATTAAAATAGAACAAAAAATCAATAATGCCCTCAGGTCCTTTAAAAAAATGCTCTATTAAGTTAACCGCGCAATCTCCTTGGGCCTCAGGTTGCAGTCCCGCATTGGCCTTCCCTAAAACTCACCAAACCTGGCGTTTCCAACTTCGACCCATTCTCTCAGCCAATTAACATCCCCTCCTACAAACTTGGCTAAATTTATTTCTCCCTTACATAGGAAACCTATCACCTCATAAGCCAATACCACCATTTAAATAATTTACCTAGGTTGATTTTTGTAACACTCCATTACATATCTTTTCAGATGTCTTCTCCGAAAACTGGCCACATGGACCAGTGTTCGATATCCCCAATCTCTTTCTTGACCGAACATTCCCGTTCAAGAGAAACTGATCAACATTATTTGCTGGACAATCTCTTTAGAATCTTGCCCCTCTTATGACAGTATAATAAATCTCAGTTCACCAAACCCCTTAACCTTGCCACGATGACATCGTTTTTCTGTTTGATCAGAAACGTTATACTTCCAAATTGACGGGTATGGCCATGGGGTCCGCCATTCGTATTCCTCGCACTTCGCAACAAAACGGTATATTTTTATGTTTTCATGAGCCCAAATTTGGTATAGGAGAACCCCCGTTGATTCAAACCCCTTATTTTATAGACGTATGTTCGAAATGATTGTTTTGGTATTATTCCGCGGATCCCCTTCATGCCTCCGCTTTATTCTAAAACTATTCTTGACAACACAACATACTAACACGCCTCTTTTACGTAGTAACACATGCAAAAATAAACCTTACCTTTTCTTGACACCCTAATTACTGCTCTCAACAATGATTCCTTCTCCACCTCTTTATTCAGAAAACCTTTACTTGTGTATTTAGGTCTTAATTTTTTTTTAGTTTTCTTCTACCTAAAAATAAAAACTGTCTTCACTACAATGCCAAATTTTCCGTGCCTTAACTTATGCTCCTCATTGTGGTCTTTCCACCTTGAAATACAATACCAGTCCCATTTTGCCTTTTGCAATCTATTTCCCCACAACGCTATTACAAACCTTAGTAAAACGACTTTCTTATAAAACAATTTCCGCCCTAAATTTCAAGTCCAACCGCTAAAAAAAAACAAACTTATTATCTAAAAAAAATTCCGTTCTTCGGTCATAGCACCGCAAAACTTGTGAAAACTCTCAATCACACTCTACCCAATGCTTTTCCTTTTGCTCGCTTTATTTCCATCCTATTAATAACTATAGTATTTCAAATTTTTTCCGCCTCAATAAATATTCTCTTCCTCTACATATGAGATCCTCATTAAGTATTTTTGTACAAGTGTACGGACTGCAACGCCCCCACCCACCTCCGCTTACGTGGCCAAAACAGGCCTCTCAACTTGACTTTGAGGAGTATCTCGGATAACACCGTGTAGGAGTTTTCTTATAGAACTGGTTTTTTACCTATCACATAACCCACAGACATTCCAGCCATACGCAAATCATGACCTTTCAAAATGATCGAGCCCTATGCACAAAAAAATTTTGAGTTCCATATCCCTTGCCAATGATAACAACCTCGACAAGAAAGGATTCTTGACTCCTACATTTTTGAATTAAATTACCCGAACATTAAATAGGGATTTGTCTTCTATCCCCCTCTTCACTCATTAATTTGTACTATATTATATTTCCCAACCAAGGGACATTTTTTTTTTTTTTTTTTTTACACTGTAAATTTTTCTGTAACTTTTTATTGTTTGCATATTTCTCGCCTCTGTAAACGAATAGGCCTAACTCAACATCTTATGGTACTTTTTTGGATTTAATATTAACAGTGTGAATTCTCTTATTTTATTTTAAACTTTACTATGTGTGTATCGTTTCATTTTTATTTTTTGTCTTATATAAAGCTCTTATTTAAATATTAAGTTCATTTTTTTATTTTATAAGTTGGTTTATAAAAATTATATTATTTTATTTCAATTGCAGTGCTGAAGATGGGTAACGTTATATAGGTAATATACCCGAAACTTTCATTATAATAAATGTTGCCAAAATTTTGCTTCATCTTCCTCCTATTTCTATCACTATACTATACTAATATATATATTATATTATTATATATATATTACTATCTTATATATATATTATGTAATATATACCTATAATATAATATATACTATATATACTATATTATATATATATATATATATATATTTATATAATATGATGTATATATATATAATATATTATATAATATATATATATTTAATATATATATATAATATTATAAATTATTATTATATATATATATTTATATATATATATATATAATTATATATAGATTTATATATATTTGATATAACGTATATAATATTATATATATATATAATATATATATAATATATAGTATAATTATATATATATATTTATATATTAAATTATATATATAAATAATATATATAGAGAGAGAAGATATAATAAATAAAAGAGATTATATATATATATATTAATTATATACTATATATATTATATATACTATATTAATAATATTTTATATATATATATATATATATATATATATATATATATATATATATATACTATAGAGAGAGAGAGAGAGAGAGAGGAGGGAGAGAGAGAGAGATGAGAGAGAGAGGAGAGAGAGAGAGAGAGAGAGAGAGAGAGAGAGAGAGAGACATTTTACGCCAAACTTGAATATTGGATTAATAACCTTAAGCATAAAGTTTACAAAATTTCAGTTTAAGTAAAGTTTCTGTAAGGATATACAATATAAAATTTTCCCAAACAAATAATCAAATGTAATATATAAATTGCCAATGTAAATGTAAATATAAATTTCTAAATATAAAATTACATTTTAGAGCATCTCAAACTTGCTTGTGGAAAAAAGAAAAATTAAACGGAATGGATGGATTGACCATAGAGCAAAGCAATTATAACAATTTTGATATGCTAAAATCATAGTGGGAATAGTGCAATCCATCCTAAATTTATATTTTTTGAAGTTTTTATATATAATTTATATCATTATTTTACATTTTAAATTAATAACAAATATGTGTTTATTTTAATTTTTTATATAAATAAAACGAAATCTTTTTTCAATTATCGCATTTCCTTCTTTATATAAATAAAAAAAAAAAGATCTTTCAAAAAAACTAAAATCTCCTAAAACAATGTCACAAAAATTCGTTAAAATGGACTTTCAAAATTTTTTTTTGCTTTTATTTCGGAATAAGCACGAGCAGTCACCCTTTATAATATGATTGAAAAAAATAGCATTATTCAATCGCGATGATTCTTACACTTTTTGTTTTAAATTTACGTAACCTTTATATGTATTATGCAATATAGTTTTTTCATACGACAAATTTTCACAAAACAATAAGTAGAGAATTTTGATCGAAGCTTAACTTAAATTGGTAGAAAGATCGGTCGTTTCTATATATTACTATCTCAGTGCTAAGGCACGAACAGCCCCGAGCAAAGGAGTTCGGATCGTATTGAAATATGATATATATATATAAATATATATATATATATATATATAAATATATAATATATATAATATATATATATATATATATATATATTATTAATATATTAATATAATATTATATATATTATGAGCATATGATCGTCGTATATAGGTGACAAAATCTTGTACCTGTCCAATATACGCAGTGATGATAACGGTGACAAAATTTTCGCCTACTGATAATTTCATGAACGTTTCGTACTATGACCAGATAGGAGTTTAATTTTCTTACCTGCTAAGTCCGATTTTGGGATCTTAGATTAACTCACAAATTTTAGGCTTTTACTAGTACCCCAATTTGAGTGTTCGAACCGCCTTCCAATACGTCGTTTCAGTGCTACTTATCTCCAATAATAAATTTCGACGATTTTCCAAGGATTCTAATAGAGAAATTCCGTTTACGAGGTCAGGTTTTTCCAATGGGCACGGTCGAGTAAGTCATTTGTCAACAGCTGACTTGGTCCAAGGCCCGAAAACTCACGGAGGAGTTGGGATTTTTTCCTAAGTTGAGCGACATTGTTCACTAGTCGTTAAAGGTATACTTATTGATTTATATTACTAATGAACTATAACGATTCAGTGGATAATTTTCCGACATCATTCAATACTATAATCAGCATAATGGATATAAATCTCAAAGTACATTTGTACAGCATTTTGACTTTGAAATTTACACTATAAATTATATTGATCGTTATTATTAATTATATTTTGAACTACTGTAATATGTTGTATGTTGAAATATAATATACAGGCCTTTAAAGGTCTAAGGATGAGAAATCACATGTCACTCAACTGAGGTTGGTCTTTGGAAGAATAGTCTTCTGTATTGTTTCTGATGTTTTTATGAAAAATATCCTGCAACTTAGATCTCTTCATTATAGATATTATTTTGTCAGAGATATGATTTTTTATCTCTATTCCACTCCCAATTAGGCGTCTCACGCTTAATTTTTAACTTTCCGTCCATAAGGTATTTTGAATGGCAATCAATTTCATTTCTCTTAGTATGGCTTATTGCATACTCAAAAACAATACAATAGTTTTCTGTAACGAACGCAGTTGTCTTCTGCAAGGAATTGAGTAAGTCGAGTAATGAGGAAGGGAGTTGGGAGCCGTGGGAGATTTTTTTAGACTCTATATGCCGGTTAGCACTGAGCAGTCGGAGGCGGAGCCAGTATATAAGAAAAAATGGAGGAAAATGCATTAGAATGCATGTAGGGGAAGAAGATGGGGAAGGTTGAAGAGAGAAGAAAGTTGGAGACAGAGAACGCTCCATGCAAAGAGCAACAGGAACGGCCGGGGGGCAGCTCGGGCCTGGTTGCCGGTGACCATTTAGTGCACGGTGACTAGGTGCCGGTGCCGGTATTGACCTCGTTAGCCAGCGTGCGCATTATGTCGGTACTGACGTACGCAAACATAAGCTTAACAACCACACACATTGACGTCAATATATATGTTCACAATGACGTAGAATCTAATTTTAAGGGTGTCTGTAAGATCTCAGGAGGGAGGCCCAGACGAAAATCACAGAGCGCTTATCAGATGAAGAAATGCATGGGATGCATACGCAGAAAGAAGGTGAAGGAACAATGATGAAGGATTGATTCCAGAGGAAATATTAGAGCTCTATTTGTCCTCTATTAAGTTCCATGGGGGAGACCGTTACCCCAAAATGAAGGTTATTTGCCCTTAAAAGGAAATGTTTACATAGGTTATTGTTGAGTCAAGGGATTTAATTACATACATGATCGCATATTGTGCAAAACCAACCTATTAATGGTTGCAAAAAAAAGACTTAAACTTAAACATAATTATACGAGACTACTCATCCACAGGCACTATTTTAGCCTTTCGTGGTTATAACTTAATCCATCCTTACCTAACCAGACAGACACATCAATCTAACATTACATAGCGTAACCAGCCCTATTTTGGCTTGACATACAATCTTGGCTCATATAACTTATTAATTACGCACGTCTCTCTCTCTCTCTTCTCTCTCTCTCTCTCTCATACTCTCTCTCACACACACCTCTTCTTGACTCTCTCCTCTCTCTTCTCCCTCTCTTCTCCTTCTCTCTTTCTTCCCACTCAAGCATTAACGCAATCTAAAAATTTGTTTTTGACCTTCTCTTGGCACATAGAATCTAACCGTCATACTGATACCTACTAACTATGACGGGTTTTACTACCTGCCAATAAACTTGTTTCAACTCGTAGCATGTTACAAACCTTTCATAATTCTACCAGTGCCTCGATGTTCTAATCCAACCTGCCTCGTAAAATACTCTGTTATAAATAAATTAATATATATTTTTCTCTTTGCATTACAAGCATGTTAAAATTTAACATTTTGTGTTTTTATTTCTTCACGAAATATGCTCATTCACCAGAGGTTTTACTCACATCTAATATACTTTCCAACCAAACTGGTCCCATCACGGTACGTCATTAAATGTTTAATGACGTTACAGCCAATGCCGATGTTACTAAATTTGGTCTATTGCCGACCAATCACTGGTTACGGAGGTGAGAATATACACAGCATAAAAGATAAGGATATAGGTTACCAAAAGGGCCACTAATTTAACGTGATATCTAGTTTCCTTACTGTCCTAATTAATGTGTCAGTGCATAAAGCATGCGCTCTCACTAATGATTGATGACAGGTTAAGTGTCATTTTATATGTTTCTTTGGATAACTGATCAACTTTATTTTTCAACAGTATTAGTCTCTTCGCCTACTACTATTATATATATATATAAATTTATACTATAAATATTTTATGTATATATATTGTAATATATTATAATATATATAGATATAATACTATCATTATATTAATATATATATATAATATATTATATATAACTATATATAATATTATTATATTGGATTGTGTCTGTATATTTTTTATTTACACATACACACACACATTTATTATTACCATAAATATAAGTATATTAATGTTATTACTATACTTTAAATAATCATATATATAACTTATAAATCTATATATACCTTAAACCTATTAATATATAATATACTATTATTATTAAACCTTAATATATATATATACTATACTATAACTACTATTAACTATATATTATAATATATATCATCATAATTTTTATTAATATAGTCGCACTTGAGAGTGTCTGTATATGTTATCTCGTTTACACATACACTACACTCTATATTACGTTATATATATATATAATACTAACTAAACTATATAGATGAAAAGAACTAAACTAAATATACTACTATTATAATATGATAATATTCTAATAATAAATATTTATACAAATATATATTATATTAATTAAATATATATATATATAAACACATTCATTTTTGATTATTTTTCCACTTAATACCTTATTCTAAAACCAAACTTTACTCAACCTTTACTGAGCATCTGACTGCTCTCTTTCTAAAACGTCCGCGCATCTTGTGTCACTTTTTCTAAACGTCGTAGTAGGCTCAACATTATTTAGTGAGTTTTCACTATTTTATTATAGTCAAATTCATTTTCTCGATATGCGTCACATTATTATATTTGAAGTACACGCTGAGTCCTTAAACATCGTATATTTTGTGTGTGAGTAAATCTTTTTTCATATTAATTTTGTGAAAAGTTTTTCTCTCTTATTTGTTGTTTTTTAAGTGTAATTTTAATAGTTTTATGACTTAATTTTTAGTTATAAAGGCAATGTTTTAATATTTTGTTTGTATAAGTTTTTTATTTTCTTAAAGTTTATATATTATAAAGCTTTTAATCTTATTTGTTATTATTTCTTAACTGTTTTTTATTTTACGTTAATTATTATATTTTGTGTTAAAAGAAAATATTATTTTCAAAACATTTTTTATAAAAGTTGTTAAATTACTTTTTTAGAAAAAAAATTTTATTTTTAAAATTTCTTTTAATTTATTAAATAATGAAAGTTATTTATTAAAAAAGGTTTAAAAAACCTAAACTTTTACTAAAAAAAAAATATTTTTTTTTTATTTTAAAATATGTATTTTATTGATCCTAAAGCAGTAAAGCATATAAATGATGGCAGAGCATACTAGCGCCAAAACACCATAACCTCCACCCCTTCCATCATGTCATGCCATGCCATGCCATGCTCTATTGGTTTACTGCTTTACATCATATTTGAACATGTATTTTGCATAAATACAGTTAACAATTAAATAAACATAACAAAATAAATTCTTGTTAATAATGGACAAACATAAAAATAAGTTCATTGATAAAATATTATAGTATAATTTATTAGTTTAAACATTTTATATTTACTAATATATTTTCAATATTTTATTTACTTTTTAATGAAAAACTATTCAATTAAATCAATAGCTCTAAATTAAAGACTGCCAGAAATCATAACCCTTTTTTCCATTCTCGATCACAATTGATCAAGTGATTGTTGTGAGTTCAATATTTAAGAGTTTTTGTATAAACATAACATAAAAATAAAGTTCTTTGTATAAATCATTACATAAAAAAATAAGTTCTTTGTATGAAAATAAATAACACAAATATACATTTGGAAAATTTTTATTTATGTATTTATGAGTAGTATCATTTATTCTTTAACAAATTCATTATAAATAAATCATAACTCAGAGTTATCAGCTTCACAAAATTTTATACATATGACTAAGTATGATTTTTAAACTTTACCATAGAGTAGATAGATTTTAACATAAATTTCTAACAAAAAACTTTATCAATAATATGATATTAAACCATATAACTATTCATATGACTCGCTCAGGAACAGCTGCTAACATTTCTACAACAGATTTTCACCAAGCGCGAGATAAAGCTGAAACATAGAGCATAACCTTAACTAAAGAACAATAATATGTTTACTTACAACAACAATCTCTTATAATACTCGATTTATGTATCGATAAAACTGACATCAATCTTCACCAATTAATCAAGTTCTGATAACTCGTTATCAATGGGATATAAAGTACGATGTGTGAAATTAATTAACAAGAAAAACTTTGATACCTAATCCCACTTTCTCCAACATATCTCTAAACAATAGAGTGTTAACTATGTTTACGAGTTAACTCTCAGTACATATTAGACAAAAATTAGTCACAAATAATATCTTTATCATACACCTAAAACCTCATCATTCTATACTGACCATTACGTATATTATAATGCTAGCATACAAAGTATTCATATCAATAAACTTAACATAAACATAACGAAGGCTAAGAACATAAATATAACCTAAACATATTCTTACATATGAATAAATAACTGCAATTAGCAAAGTTCCCTACTTATACTAACAAATTGATTATAAAATAGCTATAACATTACTTACAAAAACTTTGACCTAATTCACTTTTTCAAGCATATCTCAACATATCAATGTTAATTTTACCATGTAAAATAATCCTCCCCTAGTAATATATTTAAATTCCAAGAAACCTAATCAATAAATGGAAATTCATAAAACCAAAATACAATTTCTACTTTGCTCCGGGATTTGCTAAGCATTGCAATCAAATATTTTATAGGGTATAAAGCTGACATAATTTTTTACAACTTTAGCTCTAACTAAGAAACATAACATACCTAACAATACACTTGACCTGTCTCTGTAATAAAACTGCATCATAAACATTAAGCTAAAAATTCGTTACTGTCTTGAACATATAGCAGAGCATAACCAGTAAAGCTACGCTTCTCAACATCCGCTATGCTATGATTAATACTTCAAATTCCTTAATCCCTACGTATATCTATTCGGATCTAAGTTTATTTGCCTTGGAGTAGCATTGATAAATAGAGCAAATTTTAATATTTGTAATATTTAACATAAGCTTTTTGGGAAGAAAGACAAACACGACATATAGCATTACCAATGTTGGCGAGAAAGCTTTTCGCAAACATTTAGACGCCTTAACATACTGATACCTGGATCCGTCGCAAGAATCCATAACGTGCCATAACCACACTTTACTATATCTTTCGTACGAATTAAACTGTTTTCGATTAACAAAGTTCTCTGACTTCAACGCAACGAGGGTTAAGATAAACTAACCAATTTACTCATAAAATCTTTAACGCTAGCTTCCCATTCTTTTTCTACAATCATCTAAACATATCTATATATGTTAATTTAACATATCAATTTAATATGTAGAAATTGGTATACTCAGATAATAATTTAATCAAAGCGAACAAACAAAAATTCTCTTATCATAACGTCACTCAACTATTTATATCATACTGACCAACGCTATCATAAAATACGTGGGTACAACGAAAGTTTTCTCCATCAAAAATAACGCTGCCTATAACATACCATATCAAAAACTTAAGAATCATAATTCATATACCCTAACAGCTATGACATGTCCTATGAACATAAAACTGCTACATAAATTATACAAAGTTTCCACTTAATTAACAACAGTTTAAAGGTGAGCCTTAACAGATGTATACTATTCAAAACCTTTATTTAACTTGGGCTAATTTCCACTTTCAAAAGGGCAATATCTCATAACATATCATTAGTTAATTACAATAACGGAGTATTGTGTTTAACATAGTTAAATTATTTAACAAAAAATGTAATCCATAACTCAGAACTCTAAAATTATCATATATTGCGCACCATTACGAATATGCTAACAGTAAAGTTTTAACATCAGATAAAGTTAGACATATATATCACCTAAACTACGAGCATTAACAATTACCTAACATACCTTGCCTACGAATAAAACTGTTAACATTAGCACAAAAATTATGCATATACTTATGCATACTCAGTACATTGTCTATTTTCATTCATACATTGTCTACCTTCATTAAATAATTTTCCTACTTTTAATATTTATTCAATAAAATGTATCAACATGTATAATCATCTATACTTTTTTAACATGCATATTGTAATATTTAACAAACCTAACAAAAATTAATCATAACCATACCTAAACCTATCTAAGTATCTATCATACTGATCAAAAAAATAGATGCCTGACAATAACAAAGTTTATCACAAACATTAAAGTTTACATAGCATTACGCTGAACTAAGAACATAACCATGCCATAAAAACAACTTGAAACGTACCTTTCGTCACGAATAAACTGCTGTTCATTAACAAAGTATATTTGAGCTTGATCAAACCGATAAAAGGCTAGGATTACTACACATTTACCCCATTAAAAACCACTTAACAATTTCCCCCATTTTCTCTCCAGCATCATATAAAGTATAATCAATGTTACATTATAAGCACAGTAATACATACTCGAAGAATTATTTAACCACAACAATCCGTCAAGAGGCCAAAAACTTTATTCATGACCATACCGCTATCTTTTTATTTACCTGAAATAACGAATGTGAAATTGCCTCACATAACAAATTTTTTTAAAGTCCTGATCACAGCTTGTCAAACACTTCTCTCTTCCAATCATTCTACTTTACAATTTCACCAAATGCGAAACTGGTAATAAAAATTGCTCTGGTTGATTAACATCATATATATATACAACATTATCTCATTAATTACAAAATATATTACATCCACTGAAGAGTATCTTCTTAGACTGTACATTAACAGGAAAATGTTTTCTAGATTAGAACTCAAATTGGATGCCAATCACACATAAAACCAAAGTGCTTTTTTTAAACTTTTATTAATATGGCTAATTTCTGATCACTCATTTAAACCGAACTAATGAACAATTAATTTAGACATAACAAATCTAAACATATACTTAAAGTACGAATAAATAGAAAAACATTTACAAAGTTCCCTACATATTCAATGGTAAACAAGCTAATCATTAGTCAACAATACTACTAACCTATCCTTCACATTTCTAAACGTACTCTTGTACATGTCAATGTTATTTAACAGTTATCGACAAAGTAACTATATTAGTCATTATTAATCACCTAACTAACATTTTACAAATTATTAACCATAACAAATTTTTACAAACTTACTTGTCAGCTGTTTGAGCGGCTTGGTCAATTTCATAAGCGATTACATAACCAAACAAAATCGGTAATAATAATAATAATAGACATATTAATAATAATAATAATAATAATAATAATTATAATAATAATAATCAATTAATAATAATAATGAGATAATAATAAAATAATAATAATAATAATAATTTATAATAATAATAATAATAATAATAATAAATAAAATAAATTATAAAAAAAAATTAAAATAATAGAAATTAAAAATAAACATAACATTAAAATTAAATAAGATAATAAAATATATATCAAATAATGAATTATATAAATAATAATAATTAATTTAAATAATAATGGATAAAATAATAATAAAATAATAATAATTAATAATCAACGTAATAATAATATTTAGTACTGGTTACCTTTTTGAGGTAAAGTAAAGCTAAGATGCCTATCAAAACATTTTGAAAAGGATTGCTATTCGCGAAGGACTTACAAAGAAACGTCACGAGGCAGTGGAGAAGAAAACTGGAAAAAAAATTTTGGAAACAGATAGAGTCCTACCTGTATGTCAAGTGCTCAACGTAAAAAAGTATGAAGCTTATTAAAGCAAGCCAATTGTGACCATGTTATTGAAATATAGTTAACAATCAAGGAGACTCACTGAATGAAAGAAAGCACAAGAAAATGAAATAATATGAAAACTAGCGGCACAGTAATACTTTCCGCCCATTAGAGAGGCGAAAAAAAGGAAATTTCGTACTGTACTGCAAATGGGATGGAGAGATTGAGTTATAAAATTCCTAAAGAAGATGAAGTTTAGAGAAAAACATACTTATTTAACAAAAAGAAGCGCATGAGGCTAAATGTAGTTGACACGGTCATGTATGTGAAAAAACTACATAAATGAAACCAGTATGGTAAAAATACCTTGAAGGAAAATTAGTAGAGTTATTTAGAATTCTTTATAGTATGTTGTTAGTACCTATCTTGTGGATCCATTTTGTCTGTATGCTCCTTAACCTTAATGCTACCATTTGGTTACCTATTGTACGCAGAATATTAAAATATTGTTTGTTAGTTCTTAATGTTACTGATTTTATTATTCTTTTTATCTTAATTATATTTTCTCAATTATTAGTTATTCTTTCTTACGTTAACGTTTTTATTCTAGATGACTGAAGATATTAGTAGTAAATGATAAATTTCTATTATTTATAAAGCAGAAGACAGTGACTTCAGATGGAGAGGAATACACAGAAATTCAAGACTTAGATAGTAAAAGAATCAAAATACTGAGGAATCTTTTCAGGTAACATCAATGAAATTTAGCCTAGATACCCCATAGTGCATATACTGTTTAAAGAAATTTTTTATATAAGAATAAAATATTGAAAAAAACGATCGTTACTTGTTAACGGCGGATAGATAAAGGTAAAATGTATCACCGTATAAAACGAGTCTAATATTTGTTAGATTATGATAGTATATTTTCTATTTACTTAAAAGGACGCATTATTAGAATGTTCGGCTACTGAATACTCTCTGAGAAGAAGAATAAAGGTATCTTGGTTTTCATAAGAAACACAACAGAAGCTCAAGTCACAATCAAGTAAGCGTTTCTACTCGTTTGTAAGAGAGATACCACAAGTGGATACAGGTAAAATTTTGCTGAAAGGAATAGAGTATAACTATGAATACTTAATATAGACAATATGCTTTCTTGGAAACTCCCCACTCTACTAAACTGATTACTCGCTTGAGTTGCCTTACATTCGGTGTTGTATGCGATAAATGTTGTCTTCATCAGAGTATAAGTGTATAGTCATAATAATAAATTGTAGAGCACACGTTTAGGCAAAAATTAAAAAAAATACGGAATCTTAATATGAGTTATGATGATGATTAGAAATAGATTTGACAGTTTATGATTTAGTTAGTAAGTGATTGCTCCATATTAAAAATTAATACTGTAAATGATTATTCAAAGGCCAAAAAGCTTGATTTATATATTTCTGAAGGGAAAAAATGGGTGATATAATATAGTATATATATATGAGGTATATGGAGCATATATAGAAAAAAAATACAAAGTATTAATATGTTATTGGACACTACTATGTTATTAGTAATTTAAAATCTACTGTATGTTTTAATTTAAAAACAACTTATTTAGCAAAAGAATTCTATTCTATATACTTGGATATACATGTCGCCTCCAATTTCAGACTATATATATAAGTAATACTGAAGGCAGTTTTATTGAAATAATAATGATTTTTAACTACTAGGGCCCTCAAGTATATACTGTACAAGTTTTAAAAGATTTCAGGATAGATGGTAGCATTTAAAATCGAGTGATAGAAAAAAAAATAATGATTAAGTTCCTAATGATGAACATAAACAGGTGTCAAATCATTATTAATATTAATATAGTTAAATATGATTCTACTCGAGATATATAACCAGAATATTTTTAAGTATATTTCTACTCTACAAGCAGTTGTATTAATATAAAATAAACACTTCTATTATGGATTATTTTAATATTTAATTTCATAAAGAATAATTTATATATTATTTAATGAGTGTATATACTTTTATATAGTGGTTATTGAGTTAGCTCCAGTATAAAAAAATATATATATATATATATATAATATATATATATATATATATTATATATTATACTATATATATATATATATATTATATATATATTATATATATATATATATTATATATGATATATATATATATATATAATATATATAATATATATATATATTAATATATAAGATATAATATATAATATATATATAAATTATATATATATATATATATATATAATATATATATATTATAATATTATATATATATATATATAATATTAATATATATATATATTTATATTTATTTATATAATATAGTATATATATATATATATAATATATATATATTATATAATATATTATTATACTCGTACACAGTTTTGTGTGCCAAACAATTCAAATCAACATACGTGTTGCCAATAGACGCCTCAAAGCTTTACTAATGTTATCTTCATACATCACATCTAAGACCCGCTTAATGTGATGATTTCTCATGCAAATCAACGTACCAAGGATAAGGATGCTCTATGAGAAGAATTCTGTTTCGTTTTCAGGGCATCCAATCTTTATTCTGTGAAATAGCGACTCCAAGACTCACCACCCACGCCCACCTCGTCATCACGACCCCCCCCCCCCCCCCCCCCAGTATTGGTTTATTCATAATTAATGTTTATGTCAAGTTTTGATTTAATACTCCTTAAAGCTTACACCTGGCCCCCCAACCAAATGCCCAGTTATTAATACTTTAATTAATTATGAAAAAATATGACTCGGAGACCATTTCAAACGGTACGCCCCCCTACCGGCCCCCATTGTCTAAACTGATAAAATCATTTGTTTTGGTATCTGAACCCAAGCAAGTTGTTTTCATCTTTTTTAAGAAAAACTTAAGCAAAAGAAATCCCAAATAAAACAGGACTGCAAAGCTATTGCTTTGTATGGCAAAACAGTTCATGATGTGAGCTAAGCAAGCTTTTAAGTTTTTGAGGAAGAACACATACAAGACGATAGGATATTAAAGCCAAAATCTCTTTTGAAAGAGCTCATCTTTTTTGGATAAGGGAAGGGGGTTGTTTTTTTTTCGGAGTACTTTATTACACCACTAACATTCAACTTCTTCAAAAGGTACAACATTTCAACTCATTTCTTGCATTCTGATCCGGATGTTTGGAATGAAGACCTGGATTTCTTGAAAGGACAGGAGATTATCAAACGTTCTAGTATAGTAAACGACACAGCTGAAATTAATGCAAGACTACAATGCGAGCATAACAAAATATGAAGAGCAGAAGCAGTATGTTTTTTGCAAGTAGTTGCTGAATGTCAAAAATTATTCTCAAATACTTTGAAATCTACCCTCTCAAAACCTCTCCCACGTACTTGATTCTAGCGACTCAATCCGACAAATTTACGTAACAAATTAACTTACCTAGCTATTATCATCAATTTATATATTATTATTAATTTATAATTAATATTAAATTTAGACATAAAACCTATACTGATGTTACTACTTGCTATTTCTGAAGATTGCTTTGGTAATAATTAACCTTTACGTCTTTTTATCTTATATTTTATGTATCTTTTCACATCATCTTATATTTTAAGTATCGTTACTCTTTTTGTCTTTTATTATAATAATCTCTACATCTTTAAATCTTATTTTTAAAGTGAATAAACTCCAGTTTTCTTGAACACTAACTAAGTTATGAGACTCGACAATATATGTGAAGTCAATAATAGATAACAACAGAGAACTAATTAAATAATGCACTATATAAATCATTCCTATACGACGCCTTTGTTCCTATTAAGACTCTCGAAAATATTTACACACCCTTTTTTAAATTATCTCGTCCAATCACACAAGGTTAGTATAATTAAGTCTGTTCTTCTCCACAGTGCGAAATTCTATGCTACCGTGTCCTACTAGAAGAAGTCAAAAACACCTGCCGCGTACTAGATAACGTTTTAATCAAAAGACACGTTTGCTCAAGGTGAATCTACAGGCCCAGAAATCTATTTTCTTCTACCAATCTAAATTTTACAAAATATACAATACTTGCTTATTCGACTAATAGGAAGACTGAAGCGAGCAGCACACGTGCCTGTCTCATTTTCCTCTCATCAAGAATTCGCCAAATGACACCCCAGCTCTTATAACATTAAACAGTCATATGAACCGAACATATAAACAAAGAAAAAAAATCTAAGGGATTTATCTTGATATATTGTTGGAACAAAGTAGGCAATCAGGAGGTGATGACATGGATATAGTAGTAAATTGCAGGTCTTAACGTTTCTCATGACCGCGAAAGGTCACTGATGATTTCTTCACAAGAATTCTTTTAACAACTCGTCTCCTTCTTGACTGGACCAACATATAGCAATATATTAACCTACATAGGGCCGTTTCCGTCGAAGATACGCGTATAAAAAACAATCTATATTTAACCCCTATGTTTGATGATCACTCACTTAATTATATACTATATTATATATATCATTATATAATATAATATATATATATATATATAATATATTATATATATATATATAAGTATAATATTAATAATATATAATATATATATATATAGATTATATATATATAGATATATATATATATTATATAATATATAATATATATATGATATAATTAATATTATATATATATATAATTATATTAATATATATATTATATATATATATATCATTACTATATATATTAATATATATAATATATATATATGATATATAATATTATAATATATATAATTTATTTATAGTTCTATCTGCTATGTGATATATTCCAAATATGATCATATTTTATATAATATAGACAATCTAATGATATATAATTATATATTATTATTTTAATTTTATTTATTTATATAATATATATATAAATACCTTATTTAAAATAGTTCACTTTCATTAATGATAACTTATATTACATTACTATCATTACAATGTCTGAAGGTTTTTTATTTATGAGTAGATATCATATAATACTATAGTATATTAGCTAATACTACATATATCTGAATGGTGGACTTCTCTTTATATACAGTTTAATTAATATATCTATATAATAAATATTTTGTATCAGGCCGATGAGTATAACCTTAATTGCATAATAATATTCCAGATCGTCATCTACATTCTTTAAAAGTATATTTTGTTATATATAATATATATATTAACGATCATAAAATATCTATTTTATACAGCAGCACTCCATGCCCATAGACGTTAGCATTACTGTAGACCACTTTAGTATTTGGAGCTATTTTGGTTAATATGAGTAATTGTCAGCTTTCTTCACTATACTTATTTTCGATATGATTCTGCATTCTGAGACATTAGAAGATGCTTAATAGGTGTTAATTTGGAAAAGATATAGGTACGGCCATAATCACTGATAGGGATAAGCAAGTTCAATCCATTCCTATAACTAAATCTTTATTTCTTACTATACTATCAAAATTTCTATATATAAGTGAACTGATGATGAACTTGCTTCTCTAATTCCTTCTATCAGAGATCAAGGGAACACTCTTATAAATTCTGAAAAAATAGAGAATAATTATAATGACTTGTATACTTTTCTATTTTATATATTTTTACTACCTATTTTGAGTGTATATAATATTTCTTATACTGATTTTTTGTATCATAACTGTATTGCTCTCTGCGCGCAATCTCTCATATAGTAACAATATAATTCAACTTATAAAATTTGATATGCATGACAATATTAGTGTATTAATTCTTCCTCCTCGATAAGACTCCTATATGAGGTGTTTTCCCTAAGATGTCTTCACATTCTGACACCAGAGGAAGCACGCAATTTCTTTAATCATCTTCACTATTAAAATCTGCCTTTCTATATTCTTCTCAGTCACGCGTTAGTCATACAGATTCTTATCATAGTTGCTAAACACTCCTTTGCATGTACTAGTGTCTAATAATTATACGATCCATCTTCTATTTGTGATATCATATATGTGTACAAACCATGTACTGCGTGAAAAACTCTCGTCATGTATTATAATTTAATTATCGTGTGTTGTGTCCATTTATACTTCTTCTCCACTATAAATTACGAGTATAAAGTGATTTTGATTGATTTTGTCCCTAATGCTTAATACTTGAGTGATAATCCGTTATGGTTTCTAGTTTCACATTAAATATGGAATTGAAAGTGTATAGCGTAGCCTGAGTGAGGATAACTTTTAACTAATCATATATATTGAAATATAAATTAGAGATTACTGAATATATGGATAGTTAATGCGTATATTCTTATCCTAATATTATTATTACTTTTATTAAATTTGTGATCATCTTGTCTATAATTAAGTTTTTATAATTGATGGTCTGTAATTACTAAACTATAATTGTACTATCGGGACGCCCCATTTATTCCAAAATTATCCATTCTCCACATAATTGATTCACAGGTTGTTGTGACGGGCTCGTTGTTGTAAACGAGTTGTTTGGACGTGTCGTGTTACTAGTGGACTCATTTGTCGTTGTTAGAATTAAATACTACTAGTGTTTCATCTTTAGATGCTGTGAGAAGAGCGCTACTATTTATATTAGCGTGCCATTTAGAATATTTTAAAGAGTATAGCTCGGATCCCGTGAAGTTTAAGGGTAACTCTCTCGACTCTGAGTACCTATCCCTAACAGAGTGAAGTACCTCTCGCGAGTCCTTATACGAACGTTCTCACGATTAATCGAGCCTTCTATTCACTGTGAGTTACTAATAAAATTACTTATATATTAGAATAATACATTTCATCCTGCTAACATCTCGTTTTACATGCGTTATATTACATCTATATACTAGAAATCTCTTCTCTATTTCAGTACACCATAGTAATGTCTATATATCCAACGCTCTATAATATATATATATATATATATAGTATATATAGAGTGTCAACTTAGTAATATCCAACAATATTTTCAACTTTTCTTAATACTTAGATTTATATGTAGGTCTTTACTGCTACTTTCATTCTTACCACTTCTTTATTATTTTTCCATACTCTTAATTATCTATTGCTTATAATAGTTTAATATTTTCTATTATAGATCTAGATTATGTATCCACTATCTAAGCTACCTATCCTTGAGTCGGTAATGAATTACGATAACTGATACTTATTTCTCACTATATTATTTCATTTCTGTAGCTAATATATTAATGTATACTCCACTGATGAGCTAGATTATAGAGCTTTATCTTACTATAAACACTTTTTCTATTATATACTTATCATAAATAGATCAATATATATTTATAAAACGAGATTCCATAAAGCTGTGCTTATTCTAAAACTTATATTTATTCATTCTCTGTTTCATATGACGATAAATCAAATTTCCATTCTTCCACCCCCATTTTACAAATATTCTCCCTCTTTTATCAACCGTACTATATATATATATATATATTCATAATAGATATATACGTTGTTTGGTACTTATTATTTGTAACTATTTCCAACTTGTTCCATATCTATTCTTTACAGAATACTCTGGATATAGAGTGCAATCCATTTTAGAGTGAGGTGATTTAATGAATAATAAACCTAAGATAGTGTGACGATGTACAAAACTTATAAAACTGTGCAGCACGTGCTACTACTCAAAACTTCTCCTGGTCTATAATAAGAAAGGTCATCTCGTGTTTTCATCTTTCCCTACACGTCTACATCATTTTCTCCATTATACGTCTATACGTGATACAATATCCATATCATACATCAACTTGCGCATCTCATATTGCTCATCTATATCTTACTCTCTCTCTTTGTGACCTCACGTACCTCATCTCAAATTAACTCTACCTCTACTCTCTACTACCTCACGTCTTTAGTTATTCTCTCTCCTTATCTTCTATTTATATTCCCTGTTAATGAAGACATAATTAGTTACTTATATGATTGCATACATTGGAACCGTTCTTAACGTATTATAACATATTATTAAATAGTAGTAGAGGTAATAGTGTTTAACAATAAATTTATCATAATACCTTATAACATACTACATAGATAAACTATAGAAAAAAAAAGTTCTTTTAGTTATTTTGCTTTCGTATTTTTTTATATAAAGTTTGAGTTTACATAAAAAAGGTTAAAATTCATCAACTTTTATTTTGAAAATAAATAATTTTTACTATTTATTTATGTATTTATTTATTTATTTATTTATTTATTTATTTAATTATTTATATCCATGAAAGTCTGTGCTTAAACCTTATCCTATGCTAAAATGGTATACTGTATAAATGGCCTTTTTTGGTTCTCTCGGAATAATTTAGTTTATTTGTACTTGATTTTCATATAATCTTATTAGTTTGTTGACTCTATTTTTTTGGTAGTAGCATAATTAGAGTTTCTTACTCTCTATTTGCTAACTCTTATAAAGTAACTATACATATAATGATTAGAATATGTAAATTAAATCATATTTAACTCCTCTTCACATAACATTAGAGGTTTTATAAGTATAGTTTATCCTCTACATATCCCTGTATAGCTATCATTATATATTTCCGTGTTTTTATATTTTTAGTGGTTTAATGTTATACATCTATAAGTACGTACGATTATTATTAGTATTGTAATTGTTAATGTTTATACAATTTCATATTTTATATGAGTTTTCTTTTATTAAGTTAAAGTGATGGAAAGCAAATATGATATATATATATATATAATAATGGAATCAAAAGTTATATACTATATATTAATATTATCTAATATTAATGGAAATCCCTGGTGAGATTGATGATTCCAAATTATATCACTCAATATATTATTGCTCTATAATAAATACTCCTCGTGGAGAATATAGTGCTCTGAAAATTGATGATATTATTATATTAAATGATCCAGCCAGATGTAGTTTCATTACTCAATTATTCAATGTAGGTGTTGATATTGGATTATATTCAGATTGATTATCCTGATATTAGTATCTCCTTCTTAACCTGATTCTTAACGATATTTTCTATTATAGTATGGTACGTCTTCCTCAAAAGTATCGAGAGAAAGTGTTAGACACTCTAATTTGAATGATTTTACTAGAGTGACATTTCTTTGAAGATCGCTCAACAATATCTTGACCGCAATCAGTCAAAAGATATATAAAGTAAACTGATAAATAATAACAACAACATTCACTGGAGTAGTGAGATTTTAACTAAGGTATCATAAATTACTGTTAAACATAAAGGAAGCATTTCTATCATAAGGAAACAGTACTATAGTTTAGATTAATTATATAGAATTAAGGAAATTCTTTGTTAGTTAAATATAATAAAAAAATAAAAAAACAACATATATCCAAATATATAATTAAAACATAAACTAATTTCTGTATTCTTTATTTCATATCTTGAAATTAGAAATAGTTTCTGAAGAGATTATCGAAAATAAAGAAGTTTTTACGGTTTAGAAATTAAGCTTTGAAAATGATCATTATTCATAACATTTATGGATTATGGGTAAATAGAGAGATCGGTTCTGTGTTCTGATATTTGTAAGAGAGTTACTCATGAGAAAAAAAGAGACTTTATATAGGACTAGACTGTGGAAACGAATTTGGAATAATCTCCTTAACTCTAATAGTATTCTTGAAGCTCATGTGAGGTGTCGATGATCTGTCTTGTGTGAATTGATCTACATCAAGAACGATATTATGTGTCTGTAAATGATCTCTTATCTGATGAAGTGATGCGTCTGAGAAAGGATATCAGACATGTGCTCTCAATGTAGAGCCTCTCTCTAGAAAAATTATGCTTGTTGAATATGATCTATTCATATAATTAAATATACTTTCAATGTGAAGATTATATTTTAGAGGATCTCACCTTCGCACAGAGTATCATAGAGAAACATAACTAATTATAAAGTTTTTATTTGTGAGTACATCTTGAAATTCTGAATAATCTTAAAGACTCTTCATGGAACTCAAGTGAAAGAATTTTTTTAATATTATCTTCCATTTACAATTAAAATTGGAGAAATATAAAGGAATCACTCTTATGTTAATGAGACTTGTTAAGACGTACCTCTGAAAGAACTCTGTACTATCTCTCTTTGATTGTGTATTGCGTTTCCAACAATTTTGACTAGAATCTACTGAGTAAAGTAAATAATAGACTGATTAATTAATTACTTGAAGACTACTTTAAAGACCTTTTGATAGAAACTTCTTTGATAAATTACTTATACAAAAACTTTTCAAGACTCTCTATAAGTAAAATGTATATGGTGTTATATGACTCTTGAAAATATAGGAAAGAAGGATTCTTATTTTTTCGACATTTTTCAGCTCTTCATGCAAAGGTACTTCAATGTATAACCACCATTATATGAGCAACATGTATAAAGTACCTTTGAAGACCTTAAGGATTTAAAGATATATTCAAAGTTTGTTAATTGCTAATAATATATATTGAATGGTACGGTGATTAAGGAATATTTGTGAATACTGCATTTTTAAAATTACTCTTGTAGAAAACGCTTGATAAGACTACTTTTGAATTATCTTGAAATAAAATATCATATCCTACCATTTGTATTTTGGGTCAGAATATTTAATAATGGTACCAAAATAATTATTGGCTCTGCAACTCTGATTATTATCAACATCATAAAGTTTCATAATCATTAATGTAATTTTTAAATGTGGATAGACATTGTGAGTTGAAACCACATAAACGTAAGTTAATTAAATTTTCATTATATTATTATTAGGTTCAAATAAAATTAAATTTATTCATCTTATAAACTTTTATTGTATAAATTTATTAATAAATCATTTTAATATTATTTATTATTATTTTTTTAATTATATTTATTTATATAAATTAATAATGAATTTTAATTTAATATAATATCTAGATATTAATATACAATATTATATATTATTGTAAAATAAAAGAAATATATAATATATAAACAATAAAATATATTTATAGAAACTATATATATATATATATTATAAATTATTATTATAAATTATTATAATATTATTTTATATATATTTTTTTTTTATTAAATATTTAATTTATTTTTAAATATATATAATGATAAAATATTAAATAAATTTGTATTAATATTAATATTATTAATATAATTTGTATATATAATATTACCTATTAATATATAATATATATATATATAATATTTAATATATATATAGTATTAATATATATATATATATATATTATATATATATATATTATATTATATATTAATATAATATATATATATAATATATACTATAGTATATTTATATAAAATATATTATAACTTATATTTATATTAATGTTTTTATTATAATAATTATATTGATATATATTATATATAAATATTTTATATTATTAATAATGTTTAATATATATTATTAATATATATATATATAATATATATATATATATATATAATATATTAATATATATATATATATATATTATTGTTAGACGCCTATACTTACGTAGAGTGAGATTTTGAAATTACAAAGTATATGTTTTTTCGAGTTATACTGTACCCCTCTAAGTTTCTTCCATATATAATTATGAAAAAATCATATTTACTGGATCCAAATTTGTAATATACATATATTTACTAAATATTTACAAAGAATAGAGCAAAGCTGTGATAAGTTTACAATTTTTTTCACTGATTTAGGGCCAAGACGTATTACATTTCAAAAAACATATTTTTACAAAAATATGACAAAACTTTCATCTATTAAATAATAATAATAAATATGTAAAAACTTTAATTATATATATTATTTACTGTTATATATATATCGACAATGACGATATTAACATCATTAAATCGTATATTTAACTATATTGATATGTTCAGATGTGTCTATATGATGTGATTCTCTTGATCTCTTGAAAAATATAAATAATTAAAAAATTTTAATTTAAATAAATTACACACACCACCAGTCGGTAGACTTTAGGTGATAGGTGGAATGCACTCTCTTGAATTAAAGTGAGCTCACCATATCTCGGATGTAGAGTGTGTCTCCGCTATGACGTCTAGAAATCATCGTATTATTGCTAAAGAGTTCACTATTGCTTGGGCAGCTATGAAATCATCTCTATTTAATCCATGTATCAAGGAGTTGCTTATTTGCTATATATTGAAAAATTCATCTATTGAGCCTTATAACAAAGCAGTATCAGCTATAAGGGATCATATTATGGCTCCACTATTTCAGATTGGTTTAAGTCATCATGATAATTTTAATTATCCTAAACACAAACATTAAAGCTAAAAAAAAAACTAATTACAGAATATATATTATGGAATATAATACAATATATTAGAGTCCGAAAAATCGTGTAACATGGACCGTACTCTCCTTCTCCAACTGTTATGTTCATCAGTCCAGTCGCTTGCGGAAGCAGAAATCCACAGTCTAACCCAAGTGCTTTATTCTTCAGCAGATCAAATATTAATTTTTTCGGTAAATTCACTCTATCGATAATTTTATCAACTGAAGTAATTTTAATCAAACAAATATTCTCATCATAGGAAAAGATGCCTGATTTGCTAAGGTATTATTAGGTAATGCTGCAAAGTATCAGCAATAATTTCACATAGCTGGCAAATCTGGTATCTTTCATATAATGTTCCCATTTGTTTGTTTAAACCTAGGGCTATTAAAAATAAAAGAAATAGTAGGGGATAATTCATCTAGTCTTTTTACGTATCTTTGGTGAATCATGATTATGAAATGAAAGTATCACAACAGAACTTAAAAAATGTGACTTCATGATTAACATAGACTAATAACTTTATTTGTAATTAATGATAAAATTACTATAACCATGGCTCCCACCAAATTTAAAAATGATATAATTATTAATAGTGGTAGAAATTTTAAACTGTGTTTTCCTCTCTGATCAATATTATAATTTCTAATTTTTATTTCTTATTTGAATTAATCAATAGAATAATAATAGATGTAAAAAAAGTCCCATCTTTTCAGATGGGTCATTGGTTCCAAAAACGCGGATAGTCGAATTGGTATTAGTTTTTCCACAGAAGAGTGAATGAATCTATTTGAAAGATTGAAATTATCCTCCACTGATTGTGTTATAAAGATAATTTGATTGGTTTGTTGGTGGAGAGTGTTCCCCCTATTTATATTCTCATGTAAAATGAGTGTGATTTTTGTTTTTTAGTATATATTAACTCATAAACAAATTTAAGCTATTCTTTGAGATTAGATCTCGCGTCTATTTTTTATATTTTTCCTGACTAAATTTCTACAGTAGACTTCAGCGGAAAAATGTTTATACAGAGTTAATTATATTTATATTTATTCGTAGTAGAACGTGGCCCTGATGTCCTCACAGTCTCTTTGTGTGATACTAATTCTTATAGTATTGCACAGCTCATGTGATCCTATGATGGGATATCTATTTTAGTGTAAGTTGATCTTATACCATCTTTCATTTTATGGATACATACTAGAGAGAAGCGCGACATAGAAGTCTTTTATACCATTATAATGGTTATCAGCTCTCGAGAATTTTATTAACATAATATATAATATTAAAGGCAGGAATATTTTCAAAAGAATGTGTTATTTATGGATAACATAGCTATAGGTGATGAAAGTATAAATGATGTTGTAGCCATATTTCTTAGGTTCATCCTAGAGAATTCTTCTGTGTGTATATATAAGAGAGTGTGTTAACGTATAACACAAACGAAATGCGTTTCAAAATTTAAATATTCTCTATACGCTCCACTTACATTCTACAAATTATGAGGTATAGTTCAAAGAGCTAATGTAAACATCTAATACTCATTATATGAGTAGGTGCTCTGTGAGCAATCGTCAGTGTTCACTCTAAAAATTAGGCGTATTGCTCAGTCTGTCAGCTTAATCGACGCTCAACTTTATTATGTGTTTATGTTAGCGCATTAGTCGAGGGGTGCAGCTTCGCTACTCGCCTATAAACATTATATTCCTCCTTACAATCACATTCGTTGTAAAACTCACTAAAATAGTTAACAAACCTAAAGCTTATCATATAATATATGTATTACGTTAAGACACAAAACTGATAAATCGTGTGAGAGTCGGTATAATCTCTCGTAAACAGTGGATAAGAATATCAGTCACTTGAGAATATTCAATATCGAGAAATTGGATAAAAGAAAATTTGAGCGTTGAAAGAATATACTGTCTCTCTAGTAAGGATAAAAAAAAAATGTAAGTCAATCGAGTATCACAGGATATACTCTAGAAATATAATATAAAAAATAATAGATGCTTATTATTGAGAGTTCTAATGAATTAAGAATTACATATTTGTTGCTGTTTGAGAATATTTATTTATTATTTTTCTTTATTATTCACTCGATAATATTTATTAATAATCTATTGAGTAATATAGTGTGTTTGATCTTCTATTAAAGGTCACTTTATTAATATGATTATTATATATTATACTTAATAATATTTAAAAAAAACTCTACTATATAAGCCTATCTCACTGAGTATATCTCTCATATCTTCTCTATCTCTTTGATATACATCATAACATGAGAGACATTGAGAGATTTTCATTTTAAATGTTGTTGACAGTCTCTATATCAACTCTTATATTCTATAAAAAATACTATAAAAGTAGTCTGGTATCAACTGTGTCACAACTTGTAGTATCTTTACATAGAGTTGCGTAATTTGTTGCTATGTTCTTGCTTCATCCCTCTCACATAACAAGAGACATCGTATTATTTTATGGAGTGCGTGAATGTCCACTAAGCCAAAACATTAAGATACATAATAAAATATATAGGAGTTAAAAAAAAACCTCTCTAATCTCCAGGATATCACTCTCTTACTGTTTATAGTAAATCTCTACTACTTCAATGACAGTAATAGAGTAAATTATCAAAAGAAGTAGGCCAACTAAAATTGATATCACGGAATGAGATAGGTAAGTCATTACAATAGCAAAGTGACACTGTCTAATAAATTTTATAGAATATCTCATTCTCTTAATGAAGACAAATTAATGAGAAGTATGAAAGGTAAATTAACATTTATTCTAAATATTATCTAAATAAATTTGTATCTATAATATCTAGATATTTATATCAAGGACAATCCTTTATTTATAAGGATACGAATTTTATATAAATTATATATGTAATACATACGTAAGCTAAAGGACATAAAAAACTTCTCATTAAAACGTATTTCAAACCAAATATTATATAGCAAAAAGTAATTATCTCATTCAATTACGACGTTAATGAAGTGGGTATAAGTATAACCTTTCATTAATGAAATAATGAAACATAGCGTACGCAGCGAAATTGATATTATCATTCATAACAAAAATAATAAATATTTAATAGGATCAGTTGTTTGTGAAATATTTTTTAAAATATTTTATTATTAACTCATTTTCTTAAGGAATATAGTAGAATAATTTAGGTATCTATATTGAACTTCGCATTTATACTTTTATTATTTTCCCTCCTTTTTTTATATCATAGAGTGAGAGTTAGTTGAACCTTAAGATTATAAATAAACCACACAAAAAACAAATCTAATGCACAGTGAAATTCATCTCTGAATTTATCATTTCCTTAAATAGGCTACTAGTATATTAGCGATAACTATATTAAATAGTATAAAAATTATACAAACTTGATCAAATATATTCAAGTTCATTTTTTTCAACAGGTATGAAACAATATATTATAAAATATAAGGAAATCAAGGTGTCACTAGAATTATTATATAAAAGATTTGATGTTTTCAACTGAATATGAAGTCGTATTAGGATGTAAAGCATCACATTCTAGTTTATACATGAGGTACCACAAAGGTAAGTAGGTAATATATGAATATTGATTTATTTTGACTCTCGGTGAGTGATATACTTGGTGTATCTCATAGTTTTAGCCTCCAAATTCGATAATATAATAAGCCAGCCATATAAGTATTTTACTTTAATTAATTTCTCAGTCAAATTTTTACCAAATAAAGCAAAACTCACTCCTTTTTCTGACGTATATAAAATACGTATCATTTTATCTTTAGTTTTTATTTACTATAGTATATGTTATATATTTTTCTGTCTGTAGTCATTCATTTTGTATTTTCAATTTTTTTTGAAAAACGATGTTGCTTATTCAAATGTTTTAAATTGAATTGAATCCATATATAAATTTTTATATTCGAAATGACTCCAATGATATGAACATAATACAAAAATGTGAGTATCCATTACCCTAGAGCTCATAAAGCTAGATTATTCAATTCTTTATTTTTTGGATGTCACCACTCCTAAAGATAAATAAATTATAATAATAGTAATTCCATGTATAATGCCTTTTCAAGAGGGTCTGTCACAATTATATATATATAATATATATAAATATTATATAATATATTTATTAATTATATATATATATATATATATATATATATATAATATATATATATATATATAATTATGAATATATTAATCCGTGTATTATAAATATATATATGTATATATTATGTGTGCGAATATATGTACGTGTGTTTATTTTATATATATATATATATATTATATATTATTATATATATATTTAATATATATATATATTATATTAATATATTAATATATATATATACTATATATATATATAATATATTATATTAATAATAATATATATTATATAATATAATATATATTATATATATATCTTTCAGATAAATGAAGATTTCAAAAAAAAATATTTATCAAAATTTTAAAAAAAAAAATAAATTTTATATATATATATATATATATATATATATATATATATATATATATATATATATATAAAAATATATTATATATATATATATATTATATATATAATTCATATATATAAAATTAATATATATATATATTATATATATATATATATATAATATATATATATATATATTATATAATATATATATATATAATATATACACAATACAGCTGACAATTAAATCAATCTATATATAAATATATATAATATAATATATATATATATATAAATATATTATATATATAATATATATTATATATATATATATATATTATATATATATATATACTATATAGACTAAATATATATATATATATATATATATATATATATATACTATATATATATATATATAGATTATATATATATATATATATATATATATATATATATATATATATATATATATATATATTTATATATAATATATATAATTATATATAATTATATATAATTATATATAAATTATATATAAATTATATATATATATATATAATATTATATATATATACTATATATATCATATATATATATATATATTATATATATAATATATATATATATATATAATATATTATATATATAATATAATATATATATATATATATATATATTATATATAATATATTATATATTTTATAAATGTATACTATTTAATTCATATGTTTATTAGGGATGCCCGATATCTAAAAAAAATATCGATATTTAAAAAAATATTTCATAAATACTTAGATATTATCGGCAGAAAAATATCGATATTCGAATATATCGATATTTCGATATTTTATTATCCGATTATTATTTGATGTATTATAACCCTATATTTATAATATATATTATATAATATATATATTATATATATATATTAATAAATATATTAATATATATATATATATATATATATACTAGAAAATATTATAGAAATGAGATATGAATTATAAATTAATAATACTATTATTACGCCCCTCAGACAGTATATTATCACTTTATTCAAAAAATTTGTTTTTTGAAAAAGTGAAATATAAGATATAAATTATTTTGTTTTTTTACATTTTATATATATATAATCAACATAAAATATTTTCAGGGATACAGTATAATAAGTCTAGGTGAGCGTAATAGATTATATAATCTTTATTTTTAACTTAGTAATATATTTTTATATGCATATATTATCATCTATATACCTCCAAGATTAGGCGAATCGTCACTTCATAATATTGAAATTATACACAAATCGAAAGCTTTATATCTATACACTGCAAGTAAACAATTTTATAGTATATCACTATCAATAGACCAACCCCTACACCAAACAGATATACCAAATTAAACTTAGAAATCTAACTATATTACAAAATAATAATAAACTTAAAATATAACTGTGTATCACCCACGAGACTACATAATGTTCTCTCTGGAGTTATATATGAATGATTTTTTTTCACTTTTACCTATACGAGTCGACAGAAATATATTGTAACATATGATCTATTTCGATAAAAAACAAATATAGATCTCTCACGTGCACAGTTTTTCAACTCTCTCAAAAAGTTGTGTGACGGAGAGTAATAGTTCTATGAGACCTACGGTTTAAATTTCATATCCATACTGGGATTATGTGTAGGTTAAAAATATATATATAGTTCAAGTTTGAAGTAAAAATACATTTTCGAAAAATAAATAATATTATATTTTTTTCATGTTCTGTCTAAAAATATATATAAATATGTGAAAAAATAATAAACATTTTTTTACTAAAAAATATGTGATATAAATATCAATAAGAAATAAACTTACAATAACTCACCAAAGTAAAATAACACTCTCAGAAAACGACTTTTTAGTCGTCAGGGAAAAGCTGTTTAATATGGTCATTATATTTATCTTAGTCAAATAAATTGTGACAATAAATAAATAAGAATAAATTATGGCCATTTATCTATAATAGAGGGTATAGATAATAACCTGAAACCAGTTTAGGATTTTCTTAGTTATAAATATATCTCAATCAAAAGGAAAAAATTATCCAAAAATATATAGTAAATATTCACTCAAGGCTTTGATATAAGTGCAAACGGGATATGAGGTATATATATATTAAAATATGAGAAAATATTTAAATAATGAGGAATAATATTCAGTAATGAGGAAATATTATATATATATTTAATTATGAGAATATAACTATATAATACACCGTATATGCTTTGAATTGAAGGGTAAATAGTATAAATATTGAAAGATATTTATATTATTATATATATATAATAATATTATTGATATTTATAGTAATATAATAATAAATAATTATTTGAATAAAGATAATTATAATAATTATATCATATATTTTGGTTATTAAATATTTATAAATATTTGTATAGTAGAAATAATTAAAAGATTGTGAGTAATATAAATATATATATATATTGAGAGGAAATAATTATTTAAATATGAGAGGATAATAGATATGATATATTTATCCTATTGTGCATAGGAAATACTCATCATATATGTATCACATTAATTATAGAGTTAATTATAAATAATATAATTAATTGAATATAATATAAACGTTAAGTAGAGACATAAATTAATAAGATAAAATAACTATATATATGATATAAATACGGATACTAATGTTCTAAATAGAGAGTGGACATCAACTTCAAACACTCAATAATATAAATAAGTGTATATATACTCAAAAGCAAACTAGGCATAAATAAACAATCTCAATAAATATAAACTAACTACATAATAAAAATCTGCAAAAAAAATATACAACATAAATAAATAAACAACTGCTATAATAATACATAGTCTAGCAAGCCTAAACTAAATAATAAATACAGAGGCAAGAGAAGAGAAACAACAAAACAAGCTGAGCAAAGAAAAACAGAGATCACAAAGAGAAAGCAGACACGAAAAAAACAACTGACATAAAGAAGACAGACGAAGAAAGAATAAGATAATGACGGAGGAGATAGGAAGGAGAGTGAAGGAGAGAGCTTTGACGTGATTTTCAACGCTAGATTGGTAGACTATTTTTATTAAAGCTTTTAATAGACAAACAATATATTTATTATTATTACTTATTATTATTATTATTATTAGTATTAGTGTGATTATTAGTTTGATTTATTTATTTATTTTATTGGATTATTATTATTATGATATTATTATTATTATTATTATCTTATTATTATTATTATTAAAATATTCTTCTTCTTCTCTCTTCTTCTTCTCTTCTTCTTTCTCGTTTTTCTTTTTTCTTTTTCTTTTTCGTTTTTTCTTCTTCTTCTTCTTTTTACTTTTTCTTTTTCTTCTTCTTCTTCTTCTTCTTCTTCTTCTTCTTCTTCTTCTTCTTCTTCTTCTTCTTCTTCTTCTTCTTCTTCTTCTTCTTCGTCTAATATGACACCTTAACAGTTCATCTTCTTCCTTCTAAATTGCATTATATCTGAAATGATTTATCAATTACTCCAGAGCTATTTGAATAAGATTGTAAATTTTTCAAAAGCATGGTCAATGAAAGTTAATACTGACAAATTATACATTTTGCGGTAAGAACAACAAATATGATTACAAAATATATGACTCAGTTGTCAAAGTTGTTAGTGTGGAAAAGGATCTGGAGTTATTAATTAATAAGGATTTAAAGTTTGAGAAAGAATGTACTGAAGTTGTTAAGAAAGCTAAAAAAAGCTCTAGGTATTATTGCCACCAACTTCGAATATAAACTAAAAATATAATAGCCCCTCTCTATAAAACATTAGTTAGACTTCATCTGGAATAGGCAGTACAGTTTTGGAATCCATATCTCAAAAAGGATATAGAAAAAAATTTCAAAAAATTCAAAAAGGGGCAACCAAATTAATATTGTAATTGAAATATAAGTCATACGGAAACAACTACGTGAACTAGATATCCATTTTTAAGAGACAATATGATTGAGAGGGAAATTAATAGAAGTTTTCAGAATATTAAAATATATTTGACAAATCGATTACAGGAAATTCTTTACATACGATTTTAATTATATACACGAAATAATTGACAAATTTTCTCATAAACGATTTCAGGGCAGGCTCCAATATTTGCTTCGGGCTGAGCCGAATTTTAACCCCTCCCCTAAAAATGGACATAAATTATTAATTTTCAGGCAATTTTGATGGGGAAAAAGCAAACTGCAACTTTTTCTGACCTCTAAAACGTCGTTTTCGGTTTTTTTTCTGTGTCTGTAATCATATTTTCCGTATTTTCATTTTTTTCAAAACCTTTGTTTTAAAATATTTTTTGGTATTTTTTTTCTACTTGTCTGATCAACATCAAATTTTCAGGGCTTGTATAGTCGGGCGAGGTACATGTTTTTTACTTAGAAAATTTTTATGTATACTAAAAAGAATAATTTTAAAAAATTTCAAAAAAATTTTTTTTTTTGAAAATTTGTTCCAAAAGCAAATCCAAAACTACTGCATATACAAAGAAATCATCTGAGTAAAAAAATGTGTATCTCCCTCGACTACATATGCTCTGAAAATTTCATCCAGAACGCATGAGCAGAAAAAAAAAACGCAATTTTTCATTCCAAAACCCCGAAAAAAGTGGGTTCGGAATTTCGACATTGCTGAGCACAAATTTCAAAAAAAAATCAAAAAACTACTTCGTGCATTTTGTAGGTAATGGACCCATCTATGTATATTTCAAGTTTGAAGTGATTTAAATTTTTTTTTAGAAGTTGGAGCGAAAATTGTCAAAAACATAGGTTTTGTAAAAAATGAAAATACTGAAAATATGACTGTAGACAGAAAAATAGCCGAAAACGACGTTTTAGGGGTCAGAAAAAGCTGCGTTTGCATTTTCCCCATCACAATTGCCTGAAAATTAAGAATTTTATGTCCATTTTTAGGTGGGTGAAAATTGAGCTCAGCCCGAAGCAAATATTGGACCATACCCTTCAAGCCAATATTGCAAAGAATTTCTACGATGTAATTGACAAGTGAAATAATCTTTCTTGTGGAATTGCGAACAGCGAGCGATAATACCTATTCCTTCATTCAAGAAAAATTTAGATATACATCTTAATGGAAACTGGTCTTAGAGCTTCTAATCAACTTCGACTTTTTTTTATTAAAACACTAGAATTAGTGAACTAAATATAGTGAAATTCAATTCTCCTTTTACTTTATTTAAATACTAGATTTAGTGAACTAGATATAGTAAAATTCAATTTCATTTTTACTTTATTTGAACACTAGAATTAGTAGTGAACTAGATTAGTAAAATCAAACTAGAACTAGGGAAGCCGTTTAGTAATTGTTAGAAATTCAGCTCGATTTTTACTTTATTAGAACATTAGAATTAGTGAACAAGATATATAGTAAAATCAAACTAGAACTAGTGAAATCATTTAGAAAATGTTAAAAATTTATTTTAAAAACAATTCAGGTTCCGAACTTATTATTAATAGCTTGATGTTCACAGATTAGAAAGTATCCGTTCTAAGACGTTGGGTGATGTCATCGATCACATTAAAAAAGAATAATAATTCCTAAGCAACACTAAACAGACATTAAAAAATCTTAAAATTTACAGCTTCGAACCCACGTGTTCTAAGACAGTGAACACATTCAGCACAATAAATAAATCATATACCCAAAAACAGCAAATATTTGACAGGATAATCTTGAGTGGACTGTAAAGTCTATGCTAGTCTGTGC
>JABUQX010070161.1:30000-42500 GCA_015478945.1 Trachelipus rathkii | reverse complement strand
TGAGAGGAGAATCCGCAACTCTTACCTTCCTTTTGAACTTCCAGGAATGCTGTAAGCCTCCTCCTTCTTTAGAGTTATTCGAACTTAGGACATCCTTTCTGAGTAGATATAATTTTCTACTCTTGAAGTTTAGATGAAGTATTTTCTTCTTGTGTCTTTTTTAAGAAACTTTTTAGACGAATTTGTAAAGTGACTTAACATGTTGAGATTTAAAATTTTGGTTATAACATTATTATTATTATTATTATTATTATTATTATTATATCCCAAAACCTTATTAAAGCCGGTTAAATTATTATTATTCTCTATTCCAACCTACAATTAATATAATTTTAGATGTTAATAAATATGAATTATTATTATTATTAATTACTATACTTATTATCATATTAATATAATTATTATTCATTATTCATTATTATTATTATTATTATTTTGCCGTTGTTGTTGTTGTTGTTGTTGTTGTTGTTGTTGTTGTTGTTGTTGTTGTTGTTGTTGTTTTTACGAATTTGAATGTAGTATCTAAAATGGAAAGTAAAAAAAGACAAATAAATGACTGAAAGTGATTACGGTAAAAATGAAAGTGAGGCAAAAAGAGATTATAATAATAAAGCCATTTGGTTCAAGGACAAACCAAGACACAATTTTCCTTTGGTTTATTTTCAACATTTTCAATTTTATAAAATAATATTTTATTAATTTTAATCTCTTTATATGTAAAGATCACTCTTATTAAATGAGCTTACCACAAGGAATGCCCAGAAGGAGAAAAAAATCGGATAATTATAATCGTTATTTTTAGAAATATTAAAGTAGCCTCGATACTATCTGCTAAAGCATATTGATATATCGGTTTGAAAAATAATCGTCAGGAGAGAGAGAGGAGAGAGAGAGAAGAGAGAGAGAGAGAGAGAAGAGAGAGAGAGAAGAGAATAAGGAGATGCTAGATTGATAAATTCAATTACAAAAAATTACACAAACTCAGTGAGTTTAGTTTTAAGCTAAAAAAATTCGTATAACCAATCATGTGTCAAACCCACATTTTAGTAATGACACATGTCAAACCCACATTTTAATAATGGCACGGGTCAAACCCACATTTCAACAATGACACGGGTTAAACCCACATTTTAATAAAGAGTCAAATATATTTGCATTAAAATGTAGGAACCTACAAACCTAAATTCGAATTTAGCATATCGTATCACTTTCATTTAATATATATACTACTAGTATATATATATTATATATACGTATTATAAAAAAATAGTTAATAATAATTCAATAATATTATAAATGTAGATAATTTTATGGATATAAATTTTTATATTTTTGTAAAAGAATATTTATATTATATCTGTTAGTCACCACCACGCATGAGCAGAGCCCTATTGCAAAGAGGGGGTGTTGTACGCTAAAAAGTTCACCCTCGTAGAGCTAATACGCAGTATGAGCCACAAAACTCAGGTTAAAGTGAGGGAGATTAAATTCAGCATGAAAAACAGAAGATGGAAGAGAATTTCACCGACCAGAGGTGGCTGGAAAGAAGGAAGCACCATAGCAAACTTGCCTGGAGTTACCAATATCAACACAAAACTCGTGCGCCGACACAGCACCCTCTTGTGCTACGAGAACGTCGTAAAGGTGGTTTTGCGCAAGTGATATGTTCCAATGAGAAAAGAGATAAAATACCAACATCGCGCCGCATAGATAGAGGGTCAAGTGAACTGGAAGTGCAGAACAGTTTATTAGGCTTTTGACCTTTGACTCGACCCTGTCCAAAAGCCGGGTGAAACCAGAGGCTCCCAGATATGACATCAGTACTCCATACAGGGCGGATGAATCTCTTGAATAGCTGAAGCAACTGGGAAGAGGAAAAAAAATTTCGCAATCTAAACAGAACTCCAAGTTTCTTTGAAGCAACCGTTGTGAGGTGAGGTTTCCAAGACATTTTTCTGTTTATGTTAAGGCCAAAGATGTTTATATTATCAACAGGAGAGATGAGAGAACCGTCGATAGAGATAGGAGAGTTAAAAGGTGTTTTAGAGAGGGAAATTTGTAGAAGTTGGGTTTTTAAAGAATTGAATTTCACAAGGTTGAGACGACCCCACCCGGAAATTCTATCCAGATCAGCGAGAATAGAATTGGAAAAATTAAGACGAGAGGCAATTCTAGGAGTAAAAGAGGGAACAGAATTGATATGAGATGAAGAAGGGAGGGTCGAGTTATCGGCATTTGAGTGGATAGAGTTAAATGTGCAGGTGAGAATATCATTAATGAAAAGTAGGAATAAAGTAGGAGATAAGACAGAACCTTGAGGAACACCACTATTGACTGAAAATAAGAAGAAGTCGCCCCATTAACAACAGCCGATATTGAGCAATTTGAAAAATAACTAGACATAAGTCAACAAAGAGAAGGAGGAAACCCAAAGAAGGGAAGAGCAGTGACGTGTGCCATACCCGGTCAAATTCTTTGGTTATGTCAGGCGCCACCACACAAGTCTCCCCGTAGTTCCTAAGAGCGGAAAACCATAAATCGGTTGGATAGGAAAGTATACCACCAGTAGATCTCGAGTGTCGAAAGCCGTATTGGCGATTGGAAAGAAGGGAATGAGATTCCAGATGATCTAAGAAATGAGAGTTGAGAACAGGTTTTCAAAAAGAGTCTTAGAATGGAATTACGAGTGAAGAGCTAGAGGGCTATATAGTTAGAATGATCAGAGTCTCTTCTTTTATTTTTTTTCGGAATGGATTGGACATGTGCGTGCTTCCAACACTTGATGGTAAAGTGCTTAGTATTGACTATTGAGACATAGAGAATATAGTTTGAACGAGGGGTGGGTCAGCACGGAAGCGCACTCCTTTCAAAATCTCGGGAGGAAGGCAACTGGCTTACCGCCTTCCTATATCGTTCATTCATATCCTTAGGGAGCACCGATCGCACTCACCGATGAAACGTAATCACAGGCAAAGGCATAAGACACATGAGAGGAGAAGGAGGAGGAAGGAGAATGTTCAGAGTCGTCCAGGGTTAAGTTAAGGAGAAATAGGAAGGTCGAAGAAGATGTGGTTTTCATGGAAATTCATTCAGATTCACCCATTCAGATCCAAAAAATAAGTGAGGAAGGCAGATTTACCAGGATAATTGTTGTAGAATGATGTTTTATGGCAAGAGGCAAAAGAAAGGTAATATATAAATATACTATTCATATATATATTTTATATCATATATATAATATAAATATTATATATATATTATATATATATATATATAATATATATTATATACTATAATAATTATATATATAATTTTCATATTAGTGTTAATATGGCAGAGTTATTTATTAGAGATGTAAATAAAGAAAAAGAAATATAATGGGAAGATAAAAAATTACTTGTTCTTCTTTATTTTTTCCCATTATATGTTCTTTCTTTATTATATTAAATATTATATATATCTATATATTATATAATATATTATATATATATATATATCATTATATATATATATGTATAGTTATATATATATATATAATATATATATATATATATATTATATATCATTAATATATATATATATTAAAGTATATAATATATAAATATTCAAATGGCATTATTATAAGATGTTGACTCCCAGAACGAAAATCAATAAAATGTTTAACGCACTGTTTACAATGATTTTGGAAGTTAAATACATATAGTAAAATGCTGGATTTTCAATATAATTTTAATTAAATAATTACAAAAAGTTAAAAAGAAAGTGATTCTCAAATTTTTGTGCTTCACAGCTATAGTCTTATAAAAAGATGAGTAAGCTTAGGGCATTGCTTAGCTATTTATTTCAGTTTAAATTTGATGAATGACGTAAGGTTTGTAGAGACGCCTTGTTGATATAAACTTGATATTTGATATTTTTATAAAATTTTATTTTTTTGAAACGTCCGGAGTGGGGCCTTCGGCCCCCCTCTATATTCGCTGCACGTCCCCCGCAGAGCGGGTGCCCCGCACGCTATGCTTGCAGGGGTCCGTGGTATGAGTTTTTTTTAAAATAAAAATAGCTACACCAAAATAATAATAATATCGAAAATAAAAGAATAAAAATAAAAGAACTTAGAAAAAAATCAATTCATATTAAAGTTAAATATAATATATAATATCATAATAATAATAATAATATAAATACATTATAATAAATAATCAATGATAATAATAATAATAATAATATATAAAATATAATATAATAATAATATCATATAAAATATGGTGAGATATATCTTAAGTTTCTATTACTGACCTATCGATATTTAAGTTTTAAATCGATTTTTCGATAGTATGTGTATCGATTATTTACAAGTGACGAGAATCTTAAAAATTTATTACATAGAAATTATATATAATATTTAATATATATATATATATATTATATATATATATATATATATATATCAATATATTTATTATATATATATATATATAATATTATATTAATATATATATGTATATAATATAATATATATATATATAATATATATATGAATATATATAATATATATTAAAGATGGCTTTACAATTGAGTATATATAGTATTATATAGTATCTTACTGATACTATATAAATTTGAAGGTCAAAAATTTTTTTTACTGTGCTTAGTGAGGTTGCGGTATTTTTTGTTCGAATTTTTTTCTGAATAATTCATTGAATTTGAAGGATTTATTTCTAAATTTTGTGAGAATGATGTATTATATCGTGTTAGCAATGCTAATTAGTTTGATACTAGATAAAAGGGTTTGTAAAAAGTGTCACAAAGAATGTGAAGAATTACCAAGTATGGCAGAAAGTTAATTATATGTACTAGTAAACATCTGTGGCTCGAAGTTATACTGTTTCTCCAAATTATTTTTTTCACAATATTAGAATGTATATTACACTGATGCCCTTTTATGTATGGTATTTCTTTTTATCATAACGAAACAGTTTCAAGAGTAGTAACCTATTTAGATGTCAGGAACCAACATTATAGATTGGATTAAATTTAATGGTTAATGTATATATATATTGGGCCAGCCTCTAGAAGAGCCATAATCCATATTATCAAAACTACAATAGCTACAGGAAAAGAATACATTTTTTGGAATCCTGTAAAATTTTGTTAAGGCAAATGTAAACAAAAATAATTAAACAAATAAAACATTAAATAATTGCTTTTTTGGGCGGTGGAGCCGAGCCGGCGGGGACAAAAGTATATATAGATTTCGTAAATAGGATATTACCGGCAAATTTTTAGGGGGCTACAGTATGAATTGACCGACTTAGGGGATATATCAATCCATGGGATGTGTTAGGATCAGTATATATTACACTAATTCACCTACGAATTAGTATGAGTAGAATAGGGTGTCGGTAAGGAATATATATATAACCTCCTGGCGACACTACCATAATTTAATCACATTAGATAATAGCAAGAGTATGTCAGTATCCTGTGGTAAGACACCTCCCTTCGGAGCTGAAGGTATTATATAAACTAATGTGAAATTATAAGATTCTACTAATTTATACTCCCCTGTAAGTAATTAATTCCCCGAATAAGGTGCCGTTAATAAGCCGAAGACCCCGTACCCTGCATGCGGGTGCGGCTCAGCCCCTATGGTTGGCTCATTCTTATAGTTTAAACAATACCCAACAACTAAAATTATACATAGGACCAAGGTTTCCTTAATTATAATGCCATTAAAACAGGACAACGTTAACTTATATGAACCCAGTATGTCTTCTGAAATAATAGGCTTATCTACTTCATAATCTATATTACTTTAATAATTTTATTAACAAAATAATTCTTTTTTTTCATACAATTTTCCGCTTACTAAAATATATCGTTTATCTTTCAAGTACATTCTCCTAGGCAATGTATTCCTATTTCCAATGGAATAGGTGTATTCTGTCCTAATGCTGTTAGTTTTGATGATATGGATGTATGGTTTCTAGAGGTCACTGACTATTACTGTATATACAATATATAATATATATTATTTAAGTATATTGCTTCTCTTTGATGAGAGAGATAGTATATCAATTGTATATTATGATAAATTATATATAATATTATATATATATATTATATATATATATTATATATATATATATAATAATATATATTATATATATATATATATATATAATATATTATAGGCACTTTCCTTTAAAAGGTGTTACATAAAAATAACAGGATATTATCGAAACTATATCGCTGATATCTGACTCGACTACTACCCAATGCTTCACTGTGGACGTGTTAACTTAACTTCCCAAATAGATGGCCACAGAGAAAAAATTGACCACATGTTTGGTCTTTACTATCATTTGTCCCAATTATATTAATCATGTTTAATATTGTTTATTTATTCTTTGTAATTGTATTTTATTAAGGGCTCGAAGCCCGACGGTGGGGACAGCCGGGGACGAAGTCCCCCGCTCGTCCCCCGCTGAGGAACCGAGAGCCCTGACTATTCTTTTGACATCTTGGCGATTAATTCTTTGGGTATTCCTTTAGATTAAAAAAAATAAAAACAACTGTTATTTGCAGTAACCTTTCGCATCTCCATGATTGCCTTGAATAATCGAAAAATCGATACATCGCTCGTTCGATATATATCGAACATCCTTTTTAAGCGAAAGTTCCTATATATAATATATATAATATATTTATATTATTATATATATACCTATATTACTCTAAAAGTATACATTATATATATAATATACACTATATATATATATATATCATATATTACCGTAACTATAAAATATAAAATAAATATTATATATATATATTTCAATATATACTATATATATATTATATATCGATGGTCGATAGATAGTCGGTATTCGATATTATATTGTCCGATAATATCGAATCGAAGGTCAGAAAAGAAACTTAAGTAATTTACCATAATAATAAAACTAACTAATAATATATAAATATAATAATAGATAAATAATAATAAATTAATAATAATAATAATAATAATAATAATATAATAATCGTTAATGTCTTAAAAATTAAAAATGGCAGATAAAATACATGAATAAAAGTGCACAACTTAAAGAGAAAATAGCTTCGAAATTTCGAAAATGTTTCGTATCGAAAATTTTCCCCCTATATAAACGAGAGTCATGCTTCGCTATAAATAGTCTATATGAATAACGACATATAAACTGTATAATATATACTAATATGATATATACCAATATATAGCCTATACCTATAAGCGATATATTATATATAAACATATATAATATTATTATATATATAATATATAATATATAATATATTATATATATTATATAATATATATAGTATATATTTATATTGAGTTTGTGTCTTGAATTGAACATATGTTCTTATAAACCGCAGCATGTACGAGAGGAGAAATCAATTCAGTCCTGAATTAAAGGCCGATATGTCCTTATTTACATGATCTGAAAGTCTAAAACTGTCCAAAAGGTCTTAAAAATAGAAGAAACTGCCATCCGGACTTTCCTAGTCTCGGATTGCATGAAAAAATAAATTTTGGTTAAGTTTGTGGTGAGAGATCTTTAAAGAGAAAGAGAAAGGATAATACTTTTTAAAAAGACGAGAAACACCATTTCTTTTCAGTGAAGGAGGTCCTAAAATAGAGAATTACGAAGGGAAGTCAGTTTCCATTGTAATACTAATAGTTTAAAGAGAGCGATACAAAATTGGTAGTGGGAATCTGAAACACATTTTTTTACTGACATGTCAGTTGTCATATTCCATCCAATACACAGCTTGAGCTCTAGCAATGTAGTTTTACTGTATTTTACATTGATAAACATTAAAAAATACTGTAAAAGTATATTGCCTTAGAAATGTATGCAAGGGATTAAATCATTAAAGATTGCTCCCAGCTACTTCTTCCTCCATTATTGTTTGGAGAATGATAGTCTCTGGTTATAGGGTTGTGGACACAGCGTAAAAATATGCGCAAAACCTCTCTCTCTCTCTCTCTCTCTCTCTCTCTCTCTCTCTCTCTCTCTCTCTCTCTCTCTCTCTTCTCTCTCCTCTCTCTCTCTTCTCTCTCTCTCTCTCTCTCTCTCTCTCTCTCTCTCTCTGCGTACATGGGCAACGATTGTGTTTTTTTTCTCGGTGTTGGGAGTCTCTTAAATTTTCTCTTATGTCTTCGACTATTATGACAATCTTAGTTTAAATTCATCTACTCAATTTACTTTTCTCACAACTTTCGACTTGAAAAATTCAAAAATTAGAAAAAAATCTCACATATTCTTCCTTGTGAAATGATCATTTCAGATGATTTCAATGTTCACACGACAAATATCATTTTTCTTTTCCTCAAAATGCAACTCATGATCTCTACTACCACAACAACAACAACCTCGAGCATTTTGTGCAACTCTATCCTCTATTCTTGATAGTCTTGGAGATAAATTCAAATTTAAACCTTTTCGCAACATCCAACCTTTGCCTTATAATATTAAACATATTCCTCCTCTTTATCGTGTAATATATCTTCTAGTCTTTGGATAATTTGATGCTACAAACTTACAGACTTGAGGTCGAACTTCTTTGACTTCCACACCCATACTTATTGTTTACGTACGTACAAATGTCTAAGGTTCTCTCTCTCTCTCTATCTCTCTCTCTCTCTCTCTCTCTCTCTCTCTCTCTCTCTCTCTCTCTCTCTCTCTCTCTGTTATTTTTATTGTTTTTTGTTGCTGGTAATTCATAATGTAAGTTATCTGTACCCATAGCGATATAGTAGAACCTTCAAGCTGCATTTAATAACTATTTAAAAAAATTAACGTATTAAAAATCAAAAAGATTCTTTCACTAAAGTAAAGATACCCCACAATTATACTCCACTAACGTATATATTATTATTTGTTACAGTTATAAAAGAAATTATAGCTAAATATTGTTTTTGCTAATATAATCTTTACTTAACGTATATATAATGTAATTTACTTTTATATTTATAATTTATTTCACTTTTCATTGTTAAAAAAAAAGCAACATACATGTGGCAACAATAGAGCTTTCAACACTTTATTCGATTACGCAGATTTTAGAAAAAAATTGACCTGGTAATTTTAAAATGATAGACCCGGACCCGGACCCGGACCCGGACCCAGACCCAGACCCGGAAAAAAATTTGCCGGCTCCGCAGCCCCGCTTATAACACACACTTATAATAATTAATTATTATTAATGCACGAAATCTTAATTGATTTGATCTTTCGGGGTTTCTTTTCTAAAAATGCAAACGGGTTTTCTAATTTATGAATCTTTTTAACACGGAATTATCTATAATTTACTTTGGAATTTATAAGTTTTTTAGTAAGTGACCCTTCACAATTCAAGTAATATACCTAAATTAGTCCTTTACTGTCCACGGTCAAATTTTGTTCCCCCTTTTTATACAAAGGTTTTATATAAAAATGTGGCAAAATAATCAAAATTTCTTATCATAGAAACGAAATAGACTCCTTTTGCAAAAGAATATTCAGTTGACAATTGAATTCAAATTTAATTTGTTACTCTTTCAAAATTAAAACTTGTAACTAACCTAAAATGCAAATTTTAAAAAAGAACATAAAATGCCATTTGAAAAGTGTAAAAAATAATTAAAAAATTATGCGTAAAGCCTTTTAACATTTATTTAAAAAATACTGTGTGGTCAAGGTTAGGTTGCCACATTAATTTACGTGGATTTCAGGTTGTATTTGGGTGTCCTTAATGAACTTAGGAAATCCGCTGATGAACAAAAAACCTTCATTAAAAAATAGAGAAGACCTATTTGGCTTTTCAGGAAATGTAGAAATAAAACCAAGAAATTCAACATTGAGAAAGAATTTATGTCTTTATTTTCCTTCATTTAATTGCATGTTTCTTTCTTTCCTCGAAGAGGAAGAAAAAAACAACGAAAGTCATTGTTAAGATCTTCATTAAAGCATGAATGTACTTGAATGGACGAATTATTATTATTATTATTATTATTATTATTATTATTATTATTATTATTATTATTATTATTATTATTATTATTATTATTATTATTATTATTATTATTATTATTATTATAATTATTATTATTATTATTATTATTATTATTATTATTATTATTGTTATTATTATTATTATTATTATTATTATTATTATTATTATTATTATTATTATTAATATTATTATTATTATTATTATTATTATTATTATTATTATTATTATTATTATTATTATTTTTATTATTTTCATTTCATTTATTATTATTATTATTATTATTATTATTATTATTATTATTATTATTATTATTATTATTATTATTATTATTATTATTATTATTATTATTATTATTATTATTATTATTATAATTATGATTATTATTATTATTATTATTATTATTATTTTATTTAATTTTAAAGTTAAAATAAATGAAAAATTTGATTTTTTTTTTTTAAATAAAGAGTAGAAGTGTATTTTTGCGGAAAAGTTTTTAACGTTTTTATTAATTATAAGGGGAATTAATAATTGAATTGATCGTTTTGATTTTTGGTCCGTTTTGGCCAAGTTTTAGCCCCAAACTCGAAATGGACAAAAAATTCTGAATTTTCAGTCAATTTTGACTCTACATAAAAGACACATTGCAACTTTTCTGACGTAGGAAACTTCGTTTTTGGGTGTTTTACTGTGTCTGTAGTAATTTCTTTTGTATTTTCGTTTTTTGACAACCTTATTTTTTGACATTTTCGTATCTAGTCCGACAATTTTTTTACGAAATTACTTCAAACCTGAATTATACAAAGATGGGTCCATTGCCTAGAGAATCCAAAGATTCGTTTATTGATATTTGACCCCAGATTCTCGAATGGTCGAATTTTCAGATCATATAGAATCGGGGAAGATACACCCTTTTCATATATATAATTATTTTGAATCCTCAAAAAATATTTTTTTAAGTTTCCAAGACCTTTTTTTTCTTGAAAATTTGTTCCAAGAACAAATTCAAAACTACTGTAAATATAAATAAATGATCTAAATAAAAGATGTGTATCTCCCCCAACTACAAATGTTCTGAAATTTATATCCTGATCGCAAGACCATGAAAAAAATATCGCAATTTTCAATTTTCAAAACCAAAGAAGTAGGGTTTGAAATTTGACCATTGTTGGGATCTGATGCCAAAAATCAATAAAATAATCTCTGGATTCTCTCTAGGTATCTATGTATTGTTCACCTTTGAAGTCATTTCAAGAAAAATTGTAGGACAAGATATGAAAAAATGTCAAAAACATAGATTTTCAAAAAATAAAACAACAAAAGAATGACTATAGACCCAGAAAAACACCCGAAAACGACGTTTTAGGAGTCAGAAAAAGCTGCAGTTTGCTTTTAATATCGTCAAAATTGCCTGAAAATTCAGAATTTTATGTCCATTCCAATTTGAGGTTAAAACTGGACCAGCCCGAAGAAAAAAATTTTATTTGTTTAATATTATGCAAATAAGATCTTTTCGTGGAAGTTTTTAATTAATGAAGGAATAGAGTTGCCAAAATTTGGAAGGAAATTTGGCTATTGAGGGACTAGAGTTATCAATATTTGGAGTGAAGTTTGGGTAATGAGTTCATGAGTTATCAAGAAGAAGGAGAAGAAGAAGAAGAAGAAGAAGAAGAAGAAGAAGAAGAAGAAGAAGAAGAAGAAGAAGAAGAAGAAGAAGAAGAAGAAGAAGAAGAAGAAGAAGAAGAAGAAGAAGAAGAAGAAGAAGAAGAAGAAGAAGAAGAAGAAGAAGAAGAAGCAGTTATCAAACACTGTAGAAGAAGAAGAAGAAGAAGAAGAAGAAGAAGAAGAAGAAGAAGAAGAAGAAGAAGAAGAAGAAGAAGAAGAAGAAGAAGAAGAAGAAGAAGAAGAAGAAGAAGAAGAAGAAGAAGAAGAAGAAGAAGAAGAAGAAGAAGAAGAAGAAGAAGAAGAAGAAGAAGAAGAAGAAGAAGAAGAAGAAGAAGAAGAAGAAGAAGAAGAAGAAGAAGAAGAAGAAGAAGAAGAAGAAGAAGAAGAATCTGCTAATCAGTTTGTTAACGCAGAGTCTTTGATGATAATGGATGAAGATGAAAAGGTTTCTAAAAAGAAGAAGAATAAAATGAAGTCAAAGACTAATGAAAAAGTCTGAAATATCTTTAGATATTTTTATTATTTTTATTATTATTTTCTGTTCCCTCCTTGAATAGGTCTCTGCCCGTCAGTGGTTAAAAAAAAAAAAAAAAAATTAGAAATATTTTGACTACACAGAAGCAACATAATAAAAGAAACATTTTAGTTTTGTTTCAATTTCAAGGCATCATTTATTTTTAGCAACAAGAAGTCCACACCGAACTGCAGCGGTGTTTTTGTTGCCGGCGTGAATAATGACTGAAGAAAACTTGTTTCTTGCAGCTGCAGAATTTATTTATAGTGATTAGTAGAAAAAA
>JABUQX010070161.1:22500-27500 GCA_015478945.1 Trachelipus rathkii | reverse complement strand
AAATTTTGCATTCTAATGGCCAGAGAATTAGGAATAAGAAAGTAGAGTTAATGTGGCACCTCGTAGACCAAAACTTGAATATTATATGTAATGTATTTCAGACCTCAGATGTGTGGCTAAATGATAATTTTTTTTTGATGATTTCATTACAATGATTTGAAATTAATGGTGGTTAATTTTATCTGTGCAAAGACTTTGCTAGGAAAAGTGAAGGTGCTGTAATTTTTATGAGAAAACTATTCATTCTCCTCATAAACTAGAATTGAAAATTGTTCTACTGGTCGAAACTCTATTATTTCTATTGTTATGATTAATAAGCTATATAGGGCAAGAATTTTACAGATTAGGGAGTGAAATTACCGATAATGAATAAGACTTAGGCAACATGCAATACTAAGGAATTACGTTAAACCATAATGGGAGATTTCTATTTTCCTGTATTTGATTGGAATACTTTTAAGCCAAGTAGTTGATAAGGCAACAAGATTCATTATTTGTAAATTGAAATATTTAACTTAGTAGCACTACAGTTCAAGAAAACTTTACCCAAACAATCAGAATTTATTGACCTTAACTTAAATGCAGTTGTTAAACAACAGTTAGGAGAAAAAAAGGTAAAGCTTTAGACTTTAAAAATTAGACTTTGGACTTTAGACTTTGATAAATTCAGAAAAATGATTGAACCATTGACTGGAATAAAGATTTTGAGAATAAAACTATTTTTAAATATACGAAACACCCAAGTTAATCTTCGAAAAACTCAGTTAGATTGCATTTCAGTCAAAGCAATCAGGTAAAAGAAGAGGCAAGCAACCGATTTGAGAGATAATAGTTTCAACAGTTCGACATAAAAAAAGAGATTGGAGAAAGCGAGTGAGAGCAGGAGATATAATAAGGCGAAAAACCTTCGATTTCACCCTTTCGAGAAGAGCTGTGTGACTAGAGCTACCACAGTTTTGTGGTGAATACTCACTCCATAAAGAACGAAATTGCGCCTATACAGAGTCCGAACTAGAGAGGTGTGAAGAAATCGTGAAGACTCTTTGAAATATCTAACCTCATAGAAGCTTGCTGAATGAGAAACGCAATCACGAGAAAAGGAAACACCAACAATATTAAGAAAAAGGGAAGGCAAAACACTCAACTATATAACTACTTAGAGAAATTCTTACACCAAGATTTAAGGATTATAGAACACTTAAGTGCACAGGGAAATAATTTACGATTAAAACATTTGGGAAACTGAAGTAGCATTATATATAAATATATATATAAATATATATATAATAAATAATATATATTATAGGTTTAAAGATAAATAGATTTAGAAGATAACATTAATTAAGTAAGATATTGTTTTTATTATATATTTATATAGATATCTATAAAGTAATATATAATATATATAATATATAATATAATAAGATATAAATAAAATAAATATTATTATTATATATAAATATAAAAATATATTATAAGATATAATATAAATTATAATAATAATATAATAAATTAATATAAATAATATAAATAATTATCTAATAAACAATTTAATTAATATATAATGGAATAATAATTAATAATTATCATAATACTAATGAATTAATATTAAATACATAATATAATTATAAAATTTTAAATTAATAATAAATAATAAAATAATTAATAAGTAAAATATAATAAATAATTCTGAAAGAAGCTTGAGGAGGACTGATTTAAACTTTCACCAAAAGTTAATTGAAATGGAGAGACATTTCCATAGCTTTCGATATATGAATATTCGGATTACATTAATAATATTCGAGTCAAAGTATTTAACTGTCAAGGGATATCGTATCAAGTTAAAATATCTTTCAAATTTTTTTTCATTATAAATAATGTACTTTATGGTAATCTTGTATGAGCATTTGCCAATATTCTTGCTGTTGTCATTATTTTTTCTAGTAATTATTTCTTTTAATTTTAAAATATAGACAATTTTTTTCAAAATAAATCATTATAAAATCTAAATATATTAACTTAAATATTATTTATAATCAATTATATATATTTATTTTCTTTACATTTAAAAAATAAATATTTATGAAAGATTTGGAGGAAATCACATGATAAGAATAATCCGACTCCGGCTATGATTTGGACCAGGCGATTCCAATTCTAACTATTTATATTAATGTGATTCCGATTTCGACTCAGATACTGCTTACTTCAATCAATTTCAGTTGTATTACATTACAAATACTTTTTTTTAAAGCAAAATTCAACAAAATATTATGCGCGACGATATCATATTTTTTTTAATTGATGGAGTAGATCTTTACAAATGTTAACAAAATACAAAAATGTTTTTTAGACAAACACCTCGGTCAATTATAATGCTAAAATTTCATTTATTTTTATTTCTAAACTAAAAGCATTGAATTAAAAAAAAATTTAAGGTCATAAATCATGTTGAATAATTTACAAATGCTGAAAATAGCTTTTCTACACTCGTGGTTACGTTTGCGCAGTAACTAATAAAGTCTCATACGCCATTATTTCTGGAATTTTATTTATGGCTTCATTTACGCCGAACCATAAGGAACGTTCTATCTTTCTACATCTTTCAGTGAATTCAGCTGAATTCTTTTACTTTACTCAGTAGTCTTCCTTGTTAGCGTATGTTTTGTTATTTCTGATTTATTTCTTCTTGTTTATCTAGCATTTTCTCATAATTAAGTCCATCTCTCCATAAATACGCCATCTTTGCTAATATTAGTAAATCTAATCACAACCTTAAATCTTTTCATTTTAATGCTTTATCTCCAACAGCTCCATACTGCCCTGCCTAAGAGTATCTTCTGGGATTTTAATCGGTCTGGTTGGAAAGCTTTTCGTTCTTATTTACGATAGCTATCCCAGAATTGATTGCTTTGATTCTGAAGACACTTCGGCTTCTGCCGATAAGGTGTGGGGCTATAACTGCAGATGGGATGAACGAATTCATTCTATCTTCGTCTAAATTTTTCTCTCTTCAAAAAACATGGATCGATCATACTTTTTTTCACGCCATTTAGACTATGGACAGTGCGCATTGGGAGTGGAAAAATCATCATTCTTCTATTAATATTGGTGATTTTCACTTAGCTTGGAACTGTTTCATCAAACCTTGTGCATTTCTCTCTTCCCCTTTAATACTATCAATTTGAATTGTTACATCACAAAAAGCAGTTTGGAATCGATCTTTCCGAGCTTCCGTTAATGTTTCTCGATACATTGCATTCACATTCAAGTATTTAACTGTCAAAGGATTATCACTATCAAGAAAAACACTATTTTTCCCATTGAATGTCTATATATGTCTTTAGCTAGAACACCGCCAGTTTGAGATAGCGGGAATATGAGTTTCTTCCAGTCTTTGTAGAACAAGTTTGGAGTCAAATCTTCAGATTGCAACATATTGGTAGCACTATAAACAGGACGAATTAAATATTTGAGCTCTACCACCCGATACCACTGTGTTTCAGGAGTAAGGACATCTTGCTATCCCATGTCATTAAGAAAAGCTATACATTTCACATTAAGAATATGCAGCCCATCTAGTACCTTGGTCTAAAATGGTTCCCCTGTCAGCTTGCCCATTCAAAGCCAAATTTTGATACAGTATTCTGTCATCCACAACTTCAAATTTTTTTTTATCTGTGACCTGCTTTTTCAAGTCAAAATTCATTGCCAACTGCAGTATATGATGAGTTATGGATATTAATAATGTGACATTTTCAACGGAATCTACATTATCATACCATTTGTTTCCATGTCCTTCAGAATATTCATTGTAGACGTCACCAATTGCAGAATGTTCTTCATTTTTATTTATTTTTTTATAGACTTTTCAATATTGTTTGTATAAATACCAAGCAAGCTAATACGGCTCTGGTCTGGAGAAAAACTGGCAACCTACTCCTTTGAATTAAAACTACTTTTTAATTTTGTTGCAAAATATCGTATTTCACTTGGAAAATATTTGAACATTTAGAAGACAACATGAATTCTTTTTTTCAAACAATCTAAGAAAAAATCTGCGATGATTGATTAATTAAGCTGTTCCAAATTGGTTTGATCTAATAGATCTTCCAGTTAAAGTTCCAGATGTTGTTGTTAGCTATTCAGAAAGTTCTGAGAACTGAGAACAAAGCTCTTCAGAAAGTAATGAAAAAGTGTTGAAAAAATGTTCCTCTGATGAAGAAAAATAGGATTCTTCAACGAAATTAGATGGCAATGTTAAGACCAAAAGTTTATTTGTTCTTAATAATATTGCGAAAACTGGAAGTGATGTCAGATATAGCCATATCAAAGTTGATAATTATGATGACAGAAACCTTAGTTTCGATAAATTTCACAGAATTTAAAGAGAAAGTTAAAGAAAAGTTAAAAAAAATAGTTACATTTTTTGGCGCCTTAAAGGAATAATTAAATGATGCATAAAATATAACTGAAGTTAGACATCTTTCTCGCACCTCAATTGAGGCCTAAAGAAATATATAGAATGAGCAATTCTCCTATTGGCTTAGCTTGTCTCTTTATTTGACTAAAGTGAGTGCACCTCGTGTATAGTCATTAAAATGTTTGGATTGAGAAAAACTGGTTTAATGAATGACAGAATCCCACTAAATGAGTGAACTCTTAATTCTGATGATACTGTAGATGAAGTAATTGAAAGACATTGTTGTAATGTTTCTTTAGAAATAAGTTCAAAACCTAAATAAGAGGCTAAAACGAGGATATATATTAAAATTATTAATTCAATAGTTCATAATTATTACTAAATAATTAACTTAGAAAACCAATGGTAGCACCACCACCAAGGAAAACAAATTCAAGCAAGCATGGCAAAAGAAAATAAAGTGTAGGTGTTATTGTCTCCTAAGGATAATTATAGTTTCAGATCATAGTATAAATATATTGTCCTCGATATTCTTATACTATGTCAAATTGAATTTGTTGCACTTCTTTGAGATTTA